>VDFB02021778.1:0-63930 GCA_007258455.2 Sequoia sempervirens
CTGGTTAGGCCCTTACATTGTGATCTTTGTATATGGCTCAGGTGCCTATGGATTATCATCTATGGATGAAACACCTTTAAAAGAACCTGTTAATGCAATGTATCTTCGTCGATACTACGTGTAGTGTTCTATGTGTCACCTATGTGGTGTTCTCTCTACAGAAGGGCAATAGCACTACATATGTTGACATTATTCATTAACACATTATAACAAAAAATTTTGTTATGAATGACCACGTCTGTGTATGTGCGTGACCATGCATCACATTACATTTATTAAAACCATTAGATCATTAATATATTTAATTAACATACAACCATGTGTGTTTATTAAATCATATTAGCATCTAATGTAAGTATACATCCATATCAGCATATAGCATCCATAACATAAACATATGTGAAAAATAAAGAATATACATATCCAAATGAACAATGCCATGGAATCAGAATCGATGTATCCATATATATATATGTGTGTGTGTGTGTGTGTGTGTGTGTGTATACACATGTATGTATCAAATATCATGTACATGTATCGAGCCACTACTATAAAAAATGAGTGGTTGTTGAGTATATGTCTATACAAAATATCTACAAGTATATATGAATGTATATATATCTCACTATAAAAATGATATACAAAACTAATGATGATGCCTCTGATCACTGCGGTGCATGGCTCCTGGAGCCCTCTAGCTCTAGCGGATGCTCTGGAACCCTAGGAAGAGGTTGAACGGTAGTCATGGAGCATGAATGGTGGGAGCATGATACAAACAAAGCTGTTTGCATCCTCTTGATCTCGCCCTATACAGAGGATATCATTAGCTCTGCCTACCTCAATTGGTCCTATAGTCCTTGAACCTTTGTTGGGATCATAGTTGTTGGCTGCCCATCAAGGTCATCATGACTGCTCTAGAGGGTGTCACGTTCCTACTTAGTGGCATCAACCCTCCTCACTGTCATATATTACTTGATGAGCATCGTCCGCAACTCCCCTGATAGCTGGTCGTGTTGTCCTCAAATGGTCATCAACTCTATAGTGAGTTGGATGATCTCCATGCCCTACTCCTCATAGGCAGTCCTCAGGCAAGCAACTGACTCAAAGCTGGGGGCATGACGTCCCGCGAATGCTAGCCGGTAAGAATTTAGGACCAATCCCTGAATTGGCACAAGGAAACCTCTGAAATGCATTAAGTTATAAAATCAGTCCATCCCTGTGCATCCTCTGCAACCATAGAGAAAGAATGAGGTATCAGTATCACATGGCATGTATATACATATGTTGTAAAGAAAGAAACTAAAAGTATGGAAACATAAACAACATATCCCGTATACTTGGGTCCCCTGGCTGCCATGTTGGGTTAGGGTGAGGGTTTGTGCTGGGACCCATGCCATTAGCATTGGTGGCCACTCCTGGTGACGCTAGTTCCACCGTGGCTGCAGTAGAAGCTAGTGGTGCCAAAGAGACAGGGGTAGCTAGTGGGCGATCTGACCTCCTCCACCGCCTCGGCCTCGGTGGTGTCGCTTCCTCCTCCTCGTCGGCCTACTGTCGACCTCTCCTCCTATCCTACAAGAGCTAGGATGGTAGGTCCTCCTATGGACTAGGGTCCCCTCTTGGGGCACCCTTGCTAAACATAGGAGTAGGACGATGCCTCTCCCACCATTGTGCAAAATCAGTTGCTACCATGATATTATCCATCGTCACTACAAGGGGCAGGTCATGGTTAGGCTCATCATCATCTAAGGGGATGATATTAGTAATAGCGGGGCAAGGGTGGTACCCAACCCTTGTTGCACTCCTATGGTCCCTAGTATAGGTGGGCATGTTTATTGGAATCATTTGCAATTGGCCATGCTACCACATGACCTAACTCCAGTAGTAGGGTACTATAACAAAATCCCTTCACTCGATCAAAAAGTGATCCTGTTGCAAGTTCCTTAGGTACCTGTTGTGGTCCACCCACCTAAAAAATTGGTAGGGTCTCCACCGAACCCCATCCATAGTAAGAGTGTCAAATTGTAATTGCCAAAATTGTAAATCTCTGAATCTCCAGTGGCCCGTCATGTCATACTGGCTGGGTGCACATGATGTGGGAAAAGGCTCACACCTACAAAAGTGTGCACACTGCAAGGCTACAATACTCATAATGCATGTAATGGACTAGCTCTTGGTAGAGGTGTGTTAGCATGTTGCGCCCCCAAGAAAATACAGTCTTATGCTCTACCATCTCCTTGATAGTGTGGACAAGGCCCCTATGTAGGTGCGAGCCTTTCCTGTCAATTGTGATCTGAAAGGCAATGGTCATGACCATGACTCAACAAAGAAATGGTGTAGTGGTCCTCACATGGTCACACCAGTGCATGTAGATATGACCCATGCCATCAGCATCATTGATCCTCCCTGTGCAATAGAGGACCCCCTTCATCTGCTCTTGTGTCGATCATGTATCATCGAGAGCTACCTATCATCCACGGATGGGTAGCCCAAGGATTCGATAAATGCCCTTGAGTGTGATGGTCATCTCTCCACAAGGAAACTGGAAAGATGATGTGTTGGCGTCCCACCGCACCATAAGGGTTGTCAGCATCCTCTTGTGGTATCTCATCTCTAGTATGCTAAATATGTGCTAGAGACTGACCCGCTCTAGAAATGTGACCTTGTCCCCTGAAAAATGATCCCTCTACTCATGAAAGAGTCAAAATTCTCGCCCTTTGGATGCTCTCGAATCTCTAGGTACTCCTACAAAAATAGCAAAAAATCTGAGTCAAAACATCAAAAATTTGCATAAAAAAATTTAATTAAGACCTATGTGTGCCACACAAATGTCTGCATGTCATGCTTGCATCCCTGACCGCCATGGTTGCCTCGAAGATGACAATGTGTCTTTGAGATGATAACTTGGAGGTGATACCCCAACACTCATCTAAGATGACAATGTAGATGTCAGGCAAGGGCACAAAAAAAGATGCCTGTGCACCTTGTCAATGGAAAAATTGCTAAAAATGAGCCAAAAAACATGAAAAAATGAGGTTTTGCAGCCTACCTAGTCCACCTCGTGACCCTTGGCGATGTCTTGGCGTAGCTGCTCCAACCTCGACACATCATAATCTCTCTTACTCGACATTTTGCTAACTTTTCTCTCACAAAAGTCAACAATTTTCTTGCGGTGAATAGTGAAAATGACCCTTCTAGGGGCCCACTTAGGTATATATAGGCCCCTCGAGGCCCCATTTTCCTAGAGTTTGCAGCCCCCCAATTTCTCCTAAATTCACCCCACTAGGCTAGGAGAAAACTCAAGAGGGGGCATTAGGTCATCTCTTGATCATATTTTTCTTTCAAATAGATGACTTTTTCTTGATCATTCCTCTCTCCATAGTAGATTTCTTCTGATTTTTTGAAGCTGACCTAAAATTTGAGTTTTGTAGGTCAACACTTTGAAAAAAATTTCACAACAGTTCTAACACTGTTTGTTGAGCTCAAATGTTGGGGGTACCTTCAGTACCGGTTAGCTCAACTTCGATGGCTACTATGGTCTCTCTCTATTGGAACACAAATCTATAAAATTCAAAATTTAGATGAAATTTTTTCTTTTCTACTTCAGTGAGGCCAATTTTTTCAAAAATTGAGCCCACTAAAGTGGGGGAAAAATGTAATGTCGCAGAATTGCACTAGGGGCAATTCCACATTTTGGCATTTTTTCCTAGCATTTATGATGCCTTGAAACATTAATGACAAAATCCCATGGGTTAGAATTTCGTGATTCTAACTCCATGTGGACTTGTGGTTGAGCAATAGAAGCCTAACAATGCATTTTTCAAGAATCTAGGCTTTGGACGTGTGCGCAATGCACTAGCGTCCTAGTGGATTCTCGAGTTCAAAACATGGAATTTGGAATACTAACCCTTGAGACACGTGTCCTAGCGGTTACATTCTAAAAGTAACAGCTCTTTGTTGCCCTTGCAAGCATTAAAACCCCTTTTTGACTCTCATTTGGGGGTTGGAAGACATCACTTAAGCTCTCTTGTTACTTTGCTCCAACTTTGATATCTCCTCATCTTTGATAGCAATACTCTCACAAGTGAAGCCATGTCGGACTGAGGTCCTCCCAACAATAGTAGTAGCTCTCAAGCAAGCACTCAACAGGGCGATTGTGTGCTCCAGAGAGGGCCTAGGCCCATGGGTAATGCTCTCTCTCTCTCTTTCACTTTCCTTTCATATTTTCTCATTTACTATCTTGTGGTGTGGGTTATACTCCTAAGCGTGTTTTTCTTTCACCACACGCTTTGTTTACTTCTTTAGCACTCCTTTTCAACTTGGATGTCCATGGAGGTGGGAACACAAAAAAGGGGTCTAAGTAAGGCAGTCCCCTATACATCCACCCATCAACTTTCCTCTCGTTCTTTTGTGTGTAGGTCACGAAAAGGAGTTTGGAGTGAAGATTCAGACGTCTAGAGGAAGGTAAGCTTTCTCCAAGCATCCTTGTGTTCATTTTAGTTTCTAGTTTTCTAATTAGTTATATCGTTTAGTACGACTCATCCCTGAGCTTAGAAGTAAAGCTTATTTCTATCCATTTGAGTTTTTGAGTTCTCTATTGCTTAGGATGCCAACGCATCCTTTAGACGACAATGTGTTGCATTGGCGTGCTAGAACTGCGTTGACATCCTTTGGTCGAGAGCTCCCTCTTCCGAGATAGAAATATCCTAGTTTTTCTCTTTCAAGGTCTATGGTAGTTTTTCCCGAAGCATAACAAAATCTTAGTTCTTTATTATTCTGCTAATCTATTATTTTGAAGTGTATAAGGGTAGTTCATTCCCTAGCGATCTCTCAAGAAAGGAGAGACCTGTGTGTAGAGAATCCCTCTTATATCACAAACACATTTTTTGTTAATATATATTGATATTGCTTATGTAAGTGGTTAAAATTGATTTATTTCCCTTATGTATCCTTAAGCCATCATCACATTCATCACATATTTTGAGACAAAAAAAGAGGATGCAGATTCAACCTAGACAACATTGAATGCTTGTAAATACAGGTAAGTACATATATAGTTTTATATATTTAAATACATGTTTTGATGATATATTGATATTTCTTATGTAAATAGTTAAAATTTATTTATTGTCCATCTTGTATTATTAATCCATCATCACATTCATCACATACTTTGAGACAAAAAAGAGAGGATGCAAATTCAACCTACAACATGTGGAATATTTGTAAATACAAGTTTGTATATAATTTAATAAAAATTTAAATACATGATTTGATGATTTATTGATATTTCTTATATACATATTTAAAATTGATTTATTGACATTTTGATATCAAGTGCCATGAAGAGGCTACATTTTGACAATTCGCCACAAGTTTTGAATTTTCTTGAGATCGCATAGCTGCATTTTGTAAACATTGTCTTGAGTTGGCATATATGCAAAATTTGTATATGTACATACAAAATCTCTACACTTTTATATATAAAAATTGATATTCGATATATTTTGTTCATTATATGCATGTTTCTGACTTTGAAACTTGAACTCTGAATATATAATCACTTTATCATGTATATTATTGTTAAATTTGGTTGCCTTGGGAAACTTCACCAAATTTGATCCCCTTAAGCCATCATTTTTTCATAGATCCCCTTAAACCATCCTATTATGACCCCTTAAGCCATCCTACAAGGACCCCTTAATTCATATATATCCATATCAATTGTGATTGAACATGAGACATACTCTAAATTCTTTGATCCCCTTAAGAAAATTTTGAGAACTTCTTTGATCCCCTTAAGACATTTCTCCTAGGACCCCTTAAACCAACATTTCTCCTAGGACCCCTTAATTCATATATATCCTAATTAATTATATCAATTGTGGATGAACATGAGACATAATTTTAATTTTTTGATCCCCTTAAGCAAAATTTGAGAACTTCTTTGATCCCCTTAAGACATCCTATTAGGACCCCTTAAGACATCCTATTAGAACATATATTATATTAACTTTGACACTATTTTGGTACAGTATGTGATTGTTATGATGAGTCTTCCTAAATTCTAATACTTAATTATATCAATTGTGATTGAACATGAGACATACTTTGAATTCTTTGATCCCCTTAAGACATTCTATTATGACCCCTTAGGACATCCTATTAGGACATAAATTATATTAACATTGACACTATTTTGGAATAGTTATGATGAGTCATCCTAAATTCTAATAGTATTGACTGTTTTGACTATGAATCAAATGTAAAGTACACATATTTAAATGTCCTATAATTTCACATTAATGTCCTATTAATATATTGACTATGAATCAAATGTAAAGTACAAGTATTTAAATGTCCTATTAATTTCAACTTTAATTTTACATTTCTATATAATTTCACATTAATATCGTATTAATGTCTTGACTATGAAACAAATGTAAAGTACAAATATTTGAATGTCCTATTAATCTCATATTAATTTCACATTAATGTCCTATTAATGTCTTAGATAACATACTTGTCTTAAATTATTTTTTAACTCCTAAATTATACTATATGAAAATATTAAAATTTAATAATAAATTTATTTATTTTAAGCAAAAGTGGATGACCACTGTAATTATATTAGTAATAATTATTTTACAAAACCCTGGTTCGAGCGAGCATACTAGCAGGAAAGAACCAGGAAGAAAACCCCCAATTGTAGCTCATGTAACAAAATGACTCTTTACAAGACCGACTCAATTACTATGACCAACTTGATTACATAGATCGACTTAATTACATATCATTGAAGTGGCAAACTGACTCTTTCCAACATCAACCAAATTTCATGGATGTCCCAATACATTTACCATATACAAAATATGCCCAATCAACACCCATTACATTATAACCCAATTATCAAAAACCCAGTATATAAGAATTTCGTTAAGAAGCCCACAAAACCCATTACAATTAAAACGAAATTTTCCTTTTGATGGATCATGACAATTCAGGAAACCAACCAATTAGAATGAAGAAGATTTGTTTCTCACCCTCCTTTGTGGTTTATTTACGGAACTTTCTTCATGTAGAAGTTGCTTTTTTTTGGAAACAAAATCATGAGAAGGCACTGATTTGTTTACATCAGGAACATATCGGTAACAAAAAATTCTCTTCCCAACACAAGGTGCATTAAGAATTTGTAAGTCATGAACACATGTATGAATCTTTAAAAAAGAAATCACATGATACTTTCTTTTGAACTCATCTATTTCTCCCATGGAGAAAAAATTTATGTGCTTAATGAGAGCTTGATATAAATGTACAAAAGTATCATCCTTTGTTGATGACAACATTCCTTTGAATACTTCTGCATATCTCTTTTTGTAGAAAATGAAATGCCTTGGAAACAATCCATCAACTAGTCCATCACCCTGGGTAAAATCATATTGTTGAACACTACAGAGTAACACATCATTTTCCAAGTAAGAGCTAATAACAAACTTATTAGCAATGCATTTGAGAACATTCTAATTTTGAATCAAGTCCAAAGTGTTTGATAGGAAAATAGAGAGAAGATTAGCTCGAAAAATAATCCTTTGTAACTCTATTTCCAATACTTCATTTCCTATGATGACTTTGATGCAATTCAATACAAATTTACATTTCACTTTAAACATACTTTGCAACTCTTCTTTCTCTATATTGGTTGAGAAAGGTTCTTCCCATGGTTTAATTAAAATTGGCACCCTATAGTCGCGTACTCGAAACTCTTTGAAATCCATTAATTCCAACTTTTTCCAAACCAACTTGAAAGTTACATGCACATTAAAGCTCTGAATTAAGATAACAAAGAAAAATAATAAAATTAAACTCACCAAACTATGCAAGCCAGTCAACCAAATTATTGGCTCTCCAAACCAAAGAAGGCTCACCAAACAACAGTGAGAAAAAAACAAGTCGAAAGGATTTTTAAGCCAATATTGAGCATATTTCTTACGGTTGATTTGACAATCTTACAAGGATAACCCTCTAACAATCTCACAAGGATAACACACACAAGTATTTTCAAACAAATAAACAGCTGTCAAAAAACCTTATCTCATGATTTTAAATACCTTCTTAGTACCAATTACGCTATCCACAGAGGATAAATTTTATTATATAAGCATTATATAGTGGCTCAAAAAAGAAACATATATGGCTAACTTGTGATAACTAGGTACTTTTTCATTCACATCTAACAAATAGCCAAGCATGTTACCCTTGCAGGATCTACAAAATATTTCTTAATATATGAGCATTGTGCATATTCCTTAGTTCAAATGTGAGAAGAACTACTTTGTCACAAAAGTTCCCTTTTTAACACATGCGATTACCATGAAATTTAGGATTAAAACTGCAAAAAAAATTGAAACAGATATGCTTTGTACTTAAGTTGCCACGAAAGCACCATTATCTCACGTGTTCACCTTTGTTGAAAAGAATTAATCTCTACATACTTTTCATAACAACTAACCTCTATACATATCTCCCTTTCATATGTGTGAGCAGTGTACTCGAATGTCACCATTTCCAATATCTTGCAGACTTGGAATAAAACATTAGATACACATGTTGTAATAAATCATGAATACAAAATACCTTATGACATTGGTTCCATACGTCAACAAGTGTAGAATCTACATGACATTACAATCATGTTGTAATAAGAAAAGGAGAGAAAGCATTGAGGTTTTTCCTACAAGACCATCACATCCTACTCAATTAACTCTAGAAGTTGTGGAAATTCATTTAGAATAGTTAAATCATGAGTAACCTTTAGCTTTGTTTTGTCACTTCCTAGCCCAACTAGAAAGTCTACTACCTTATTCCCTTCTCTGTAAGTATGTGAGATAACTAAAGATTCAATCTTATCTAGGAGTGAGCAGACTTTGTTTAGCACATAATTCAAATTCCAATTTTGAATTTTCCTTACCTTAAGTGCAATTATAATTATTAATGAAACCCCCTCTATATGAAGCTTTGAAAAACCCATTTGAATTGCCAATTCCAAACCTAATAAAAGAGCTTGTGCCTCTACATAATTATTTGTGCCAAATTGTAAATGGAAAGAAGATAGTGCTAATACTACCCTTGATTCATTTCTTATGTAGACTCCTGCCCCACCCCAGATAAACTAGGATTCCCTTTAGAGGCTCCATCAAAATTCAATTTAACAAAATCCTTTTGAGGAGACCATTTGACAATTGTTATATCAATCATTTTCTTTGCATTTTTGAAAATACTACCATCAAAAGGAAATCTAATATGATTCCATTCTTTCATAATAGAATTATCCCAACTCGTGAGGGATGAATTGATAAATTTCTCTCTTTAAACACACGAGTTGACCCCCTCTGAGATTTCCTTTTCAATCTTTAATAGGACCAAATCCACTGAGGATTTAGTTTTCCTAAAAATTCTTAAGTTCCATTCCCACCAAATATTCCAAATTATCAAAGTCAGAGTGATGATCCAAATGCATGCAAAAAAAGATGACTGATATAAAAGGGGCCAAGCTTGGAAAAGGTCCCAGATAGAATTTGGAAATGGGAAGGACAAGTGAAGTTTTCTTTTAATAAATTCCCAACATCAAATGGATATAGTGCATTGTACAAATAGATGATTCACTAATTCAAATTCTATTTCACATAATGGGCACTTTAAGGGATCAACAATCTTCAATTTAACGAGATGATCACTAGTTAGAATTATTTTCTGCAAGGCCAACCATGCAAAAGTCCTTGCTTTTGGAAGAACTTTATTATTCCAATAGAAGGAAAATGCCCGTTGGGGTTCAAAAGGATATTTAGATTTCTCTAATATTGCATATCATTCCTTAACCGAATAAGAACTTATTTTTGAAGCTGACCATATTACTCTATCTAGCTTTGATGACAATTAAATTGTTCTTTCATTCAAACATTTATTAAAAAGATTAGCTTGTTGGTTATTCAACAAGGTGGATGGGGGTGTTTTCCAGTTTTATTTGCATGCTAATGAATTTGAAGTGTGAACATAGTCTAAAAAAATTTCCCCCCAAGCTTGACATAAAATCATTTTTATTTCTTGAAGCTCCTGATTAATTGCTAAAGGGGGTTTCCCAAGCCATGAATCTGCCCAAAACTTGACACTTCGACCATCATTTATTTCCCAGGAGGAGAATTTTGTAATGAGACTTCTACTGTTAATGATGAAGTTCTAGATTGCAGACCCTTTTGGGGGGTCTGTCACTATAAAAATTATGGTTGGGTTTGCATTATCTAGGTATTTGGATTGTAATAGTTTTTCCCATTTGGCTTCCAGATTATCATACATTTTCCATGCAAGTTTAGCTCCAAAAGCTTTATTTCTCCATGTGAGATTTTGAATATCTACCCCACCTTGATTTTTCTTTTTTGTCATCCCCTCCAAGGAGATTAATGGAATCTTTTTTTTCATCAATATTAACTTTCCACAGAAATGATCTTATTATATTTTCAATTTCAAAAATAACAGAGGCAGGTGCTTTAAGTACTGCTAAGAAGTAATTGGGAATTGATGATAAAAGTGATTTTATTAGGAAGATTCTACTGACTAATGACAACCATCTGGCTTTCCAGATGGCTTCCGATACTGATGATCTATTACATAATCAGGTGTCATCCACAAAAATATTAGGTGTTACTGAAATTAAAGTGTTTCAAATTTAAACACCTTGCCAAAGATTTTGGCTATGCCTGAAAATGATATATATGCTTAAGGTTTCAACCATAATTATGAAAAGGAAAGGAGAAAGAGGATCCCCTTGCCTTACACCTTGGGTGGAGCTAAAGAAACCCACTAGATTCCCATTTATGATTACTAAAAATTTAGCACTAGACAGACATGACATTACCCATCTTTGCCATTGAGAAGAAAAGCCAAACCTTGTTAGAACCTTATTAAGAAAATCCCAGTTTACCTTATCATAATCTTTCATCATATCTAGTTTGACAATAAAAGTGAGCAATTTAGCTTCATTTATGGAGTGTAGTACTTCATGTGCTAGTATCGCTCCTTTATGATTTTCCCTTCCAGGTACAAAACCTCCCTATTTAAGGGAAATGATTTTTGGAATAAGAGCTTGTAATCTTAGGTAAATTGCCTTTGTAAATATTTAATAGACTGTATTACACAATGAGATTGGCCTAAACTTTGTAAACTTTTTAGGTTCTTTGACTTTAGGAAGAATGGCTATATTGGTGACATTAAATTGCTTGAACATAAAACCCATTCTCCTAAATTCTTCAAGTGCCCATAAGAGTTCAAAACATATAAAGTCCCAACATTTCTGAAATAATAATGTCGTATAACCATCTAGGCCAGGAGCTTTTTCTAGTGGAAGTGAAAAGACTACATGTCTCAATTCCTCTAAAGTAAATGGTCTCATCAATTGTTTGTTATCTTCACTATTTATTAAATGAGGAATTGTGGTAAGGAGATCATTTTCATTTTTGACCTTATTTACATCAAATGTTTGTGGAGAAAAAAGAAGCTCTGAGAAGAATTCAATTCCTTCATTATTTATATATTCTTCCTTTGTTAACCAATTTTTTGTAGCTAATTCCTTAATAGAATGAATTGATTTTGTTGCCTATTTGATTTGAGCGGAAGCATGGAAAATTTTTGTATTACGATCCCCCTATTTTAACCATAACTCCCTAGTCTTTTGTCTCCAATATATTTCTTCCCTTGCACATAATTCTACCCATTTTTTCTACAAAGTCTTCTGCTTTTCAAATAAATCGACATTTAGACCTTTTGAAATTATGCATTCATGTAGAGTTGTGAGTTCTTTAAAAACTGAGTCCTTCTAATGGAAGATATTTTTAAACACTTGCTTGTTCCAAATATTTATTTGGTGTTTTACATGAACCAACTTCTTGTAAAATTGGAACAATTTAGTCCCTTCCTCATATGGAGCAATTTAATAATAAAATTTATCTCATGAGGATAACTAATTTGTTCAAGTTAAAATGCATAAATGTACATGTGTAAATTACTATTTAACAATAATAGTCCATAAAATTTTGAAATGAATAAATTCCATGAAACAATATATACAGTCCATGAAATAATGAAACATGTATAGATCAAGTCCATGAAATATTGAAACATGTATAAAAAGTACATGTAATGTGTACTGAAAGATATATAGAGTCTGTGGAATGTACTAAAACACACACACACACAAGCATAACTCCTATGTGTCTCTATTATCAAGAGATGTCTTCACTCCACATGGACTAGGATGATTTGAATCAGTTTCTACAAGAGAAAGAAAGTTGAAATCAGATTTAAGATGATAAAAAATGATTTAATTCAATTTAATTTATAAAATCATATTTAAATTACCGTATGAGGTTGATGTGCATGCTTTTCTACAAGACCTGTCTTTGCATGCTCTGCTACAAGACTCGTCTCATGCTATAAACAAAAAATTATTTAACACACCAACATATATATTCAATTGAAATTTAATTTAAGTC
Source organism: Sequoia sempervirens (assembly GCA_007258455.2). NCBI lineage: Eukaryota > Viridiplantae > Streptophyta > Pinopsida > Cupressales > Cupressaceae > Sequoia > Sequoia sempervirens. The sequence goes on from VDFB02021778.1 coordinate 12,540, forward strand.
ATTTGCAATGCATAATTTATAATTGACTTTAAATATAATTAAAATTTTATATTACCATATGAGGTTGCTCTGCATGTGCTGGTTGAGGTGGTATGACATCATCAAGATGAAAAGTGTCACTAATAAGGTCCTCCAAGGTAAAATAAAGCACATGTGTACAAATTAAGTTAAATTGTATATATATTCAAGTGTACCAATAAGTGTTTTAATCTATTTAAAATACATACAAATTGTGCACACATTTAGAAAAAAAAATAAACAACCTAAAATTTAGTTGACTCCTGAAATTTGTGTGCATCAAATAGGTGTGCAATACCCATCCTCATGCTTTTGTCAACTTGTGCATAGATATATATTTTTAATATAATTACATGCACGTTTGATATAGTGAATAAAAAATAAAAAATTGTAAGTATAGTTTTTAAAAAAATATACATACAAGTGGCTCATGTGAGACACCCAACAATGGAGGGGTGCTTGAAAATCCCTTTAGTGAATTTGATGTGGAAGTCAAATGACTTCCCTGAACTAGCATAAATATATAATACATGTTCAGGATTGAATTACAAATTAAAATCAAAATACCCCATATGGGTTGCCGACTTGCATTGGTGTTGACACAAAACAAAATTGATCAAAGGAAGATGTCTTTGTGGTCATCATCTACACCAAATAATTTGATTATTAAAATATTGTAATTTTTTAATATATATGTTCATTAAGCACACATGCTTAAAAAATGTTATAAATTCAACATGTACATGTATATTTATACATGTGTCAGATGATATGTAGGGTGATGCTTAGCAGTAAGAAAATCAACATATGAACTAACATCATTAGATGCTCTACATCCACCTAAAGTGGGTATAGCTTGATCAGGTCCATAAGATAACTGATGACAACTTGTGCATACATGAGGCACCGACATAGGTGGAGTGGTACTAGTAACATCTCAATATCACACTCCTCCATGGTTTCGCCCTCTAACCTCAACTACCATCTCAAAATTCTAGTCATTGAGGTTAGTTGTGAGTGCAACCAAAGATCCTAGTGTGGATACCACTAGACAATGATGGATGGGTGCAAGAATGACAACAAAAGGAGGATCTATAAGAGGTTGAGCAAGCACGGGTAATTTGGGATCAAATTGTGTCCCTAACCTCTATTGTGGCATGCCACCGCCAACACCTTGAAATGATTTGAAATTAAAACAATTGGGTTTTTGGCCATCACAAACTTTGTATATAATTTTCTCAAAAAATAGAGGGACCCCACAATTAGCATGTGGTGGATGATCAAATACCATCCACCATTGATCTCAAAAACTAGCAGCCATCAATGGATGTCTACACCACCTCATTGATATTCTTTTTTTATTTTCTAGAATTGGTTGGTTGTTGATGAGGTCAATAAAATATGGAGCAAGATGGGATTTTGTTATTTTAAGGTCAAGACTCTACCTATATGAGAGACCATCAGAATAAAACTGTCTCCTCTCCTCTCTCCATCATTGACGAATGTCTAAGTGCACATTCATGGACCTGACAACATCTACAAAATTTTACATTGAAAATGAAAACACCTTAGGTGGGGTGGAATCAATGCTTCATTTTGAATTGCATTAATTTTATTTGAATGGATCTAATATTATCATTAATGTGATCTTGTAAGTGAGCCTCATCTAATCTAGGGGTGGAGGTTGAGGTGGAGGTTGTTGAGGTGGAGGATTGAAGAAATCCTCAATATCAAAATTATCCATGATATAAAAGTGAACTTACAAAACTTATACAAAATTATCAAGTACAAAATTTAACTTTCAAGAATCTATATATAAATTATAAATAAAAATATTAAAATTTACTAGATATTATACATGTTGAGAAATTACAAGAAGTATTTAAATTAAACATACATGACTATTTAAAAGAAAATAAGGATACATACACATGCATACATCATTCAACATGAGCATACATTTAAATTTCAAAATTTAAGATCTAATTATACAAATGAAAAAATGTGTAAGGCTCATTTATGTCCAAGGCATGTAAATTTTGGTGGCTTGATGCAATTTAAAGTGTTTAAACAAGGAATAATGAAGTTTCCCCTTAAATCATATTTACTTAAATCCCCTTAATCCACATGTCATCTTTCCTAGGTCCATAAACCATGTTAATGAAATGATTTTGTCCTAATTTGAACAAGTTTAATATATAGAAATTTAATAATATTGTAAAAACTTCAAGCATCTAACATTATACAAATTGATCAAATGTGAATGATAAATTTGACTAATATTAGTGGCTTAAGGGGATTAATGAGTATATTTCAAGTTGTACCATCTACATCTTGTTAGGATAGACCTTAAGCAATTTTCTTAAATCCCCTTAATTCATGTCGTCTTTCCTAGGTTCATAAACCATGCTAATGGAATGATTTTGGCTCAATCCATTTTCTTAAATCCTCTTAATCTATGGCATGAAGAGGCTACATTTATATGGATCCATGTATAAGGGAAAAAAGATTATATGGATCCATGTGTAATGGGAAAATGTCAAGGTTATTATTATTTTTTTACACACCATCATCAATGTTAGTGTAAAACTTAACACCCTTGAAACCATCTTCACAATGCTCGTATTGGATGATAAAACTATGACTATATAAAACTATGCTTTTGGTTATGATGATAATGAAATTTATTTTGAGGTTTTTAGATGGAGAATGATTTAATATAAAATATTTATGTGAAATCATACTTAACCAATTGATGAAATAAAAGTTACTATACATACTTGGTGTGTATTGTGAATAATGTGGACTATGTTGGTGTAGCCATCTTATGTGACTTCCTAAGTGTGTAAAGAGAAAATGTGGTATGAGATCATGATATAAATTTTATGATCATCCCTTGAGAATGAGATGTGGTTTGTCTAGGTCTTTGAAAAAATAAATAATTATTAATGTGATGTGAAATCTCATTAAATTACATTTAATCAGGAAAAATGATGGCTTAAGGGGTCCTTGTAGGATGGCTTAAGGGGTTGTAATAGGATGGCTTAAGGGGATCTATGATTTAAGGCCCTAAAACAAAATGATGGCTTAAGGGGATCAAATTTGGTGAAGTTTCCCAAGACAACCAAATTTCATTGAATTACATATATTATTTTTTTAAATGTAAATTTACGAGGTAATTAATAACATATGATGGCCTCCTATTGTTAATGTATAATCACTTTATCATGATGGCTTAAGGGGATCAAATTTGGTGAAGTTTCCCAAGGCAACCAAATTTCAGTAAATCACATATACATTTTTTAAAATGTACATTTAGGAGGAAATTAATAACATGTGATGCATGACATGACCTAGTCCACCTCATCCAAAATTCAAATCTCCTATTCTTGAGAAAACCTTTCCAAATACTAGTAATTACTTTGTTAGCCTATGCACCAAAAATATTCAATTGAGTGACTAAGAACATGTAATTATGGACATTCCTAGGTTATTAGAAATCATTTGGAATTCATGGAATCACACATAAGGGTAATAAAATTTAGTAGCAATTTAGAGGCACATATTTGCATTATGTACACTAGTTCATTGTATCTCTTCATTTGCATCTTTGTGCTCAAGGAATGCCAACAATCTTGTTCAATAATTATAGGTGCTTGGCTTGTGACTAAGATACTTGTCTAGGTCTTCTCCTCTTGTCTTGAAAATAATCTTGTTATTCTTTTTGTCACAAATGGGTCAAGACACATATGCACATAGATCCCTACAAGTTAAATTAGAATTAGACTAGGTTGCATTGGAAAGACTAGTTCATATGATGAAACCTTGTTCAGGATCTTGAATAATGTGGATTATGTGGGTGTAACCCTCTTATGTGACCTAAGTGTGTAAAGAGAACATGTGGTATGAAATCATGATATGCATTTTATGATCATCCCTTGAGAATGAGATGTGGTTCAAGTCTACCTTTCAAAAAACAAATAATTGTTAATGTGATGTGAAATGTAGTTTTCTAGCCAAATTTTGATGGACTATTGTTCTAGGTTAGTTATCACTTACTTTCAATCTATACAAATAATTAATTAATAGTACACTTTTCATTAAATTACATATCCTATTTTTTTAAATGTACATTTAGGGGGTAATTAATAGCACCTGTGTGGGTATTCTCTGTCCATGTAGACTTGTGGACCTTTGGCCTTAGATTTTTTTTGGATTGACACCTTTTGCCTGATAAATAATTTTATTAGTTTAGAGGGAATTACTAGGATATGCTAATTTATCCTAGTCTAATTCAATGCCTATTTTATAATCCTTGAGAAATACATGATATTTAAGTCCCATGAAGGAGGTGATTGATTCATCATCATGGAAGATGTTGAATGGTGTGTGATTTTGTTGATCCATAGTGATGGAAAAAGGAGGTGAACAATTAAGTTTCATGATGGGGTTGATGAAAGGATTGGTATAGGATCAACAAAATGGTTGGTGGTGAGGGCAGTAGGTCAATGAAAGGATTGAAATTTCAATGAAAGAATTTATTTTGATGTGGGGAGAAGTTACCCTAGTGCTCATGTGAACTCAACATTCTTATTCTTCTTATTTAGAGATTTATAGACCCAATACCTTAGAATCCTTGGTTTGCATAAATATGGATGTGTTCAAGGATTCCTTGTCCATGAATGCCTAATCCTTTTCCTCGATATTTCATGATTTGACACATTTAATTTGTAATAGGATATTTTTACTTTGAAAGAAATATGCAAATGCATAATTAGATGGCTAGGAAATATTAGGCTTTTCAAAGTATCTATTCACTAAGATAATACCATTAGGTAAAGGTTTTTGGGTAAAATGGGTGGAATTTTGACTCTTGGATGGGGTTGATGGGTGATTGAGAGGATTTTTATCCTTGGATTTGATTAATGGGATCAACATGATAATTTTGACCTTGAATTGGTTGTGGAAAAGATTGATTGTACATTAAATAGTGATCTTGATGTTAATTTTATGATGCGGGTGCATTTATTTTAAGCTGAACATGGCCTTTAACTAGCTATCTCTACTAGGACTATAAAGATGCTTGAATGGTAGTAGATCTATACCTTGACAAGAATTACAAAGATAACTCCACCAAGGCTATTGATTTTTGGCTAGAAAAGGAGCAATTCTTAGGCATGTGTCAACTATCTAGATACTAATATGCATGATTATAATATGTAGACCTTTGTCTACTTGTGAATGAACTAGCCCAATATCTAGTTATAATGGTTAATTTTCTCAACTGTAAGAGCATTCAACAAACTCACCTACACACTAATTACTTTATTTTTCTCATTCTCAATCTATGAATATGAGTTATTTTTATGAACATGATTTGGAAATCTTAAACTATGTCAAGAGTCAGTGTGTGGGTTCTTAAGTGGATTCACTTATCCTTAATTTATCAAGAGTTTTTTAACTAGATACTTTTATTATACACTTCATAGTAAGAAATCCTTTATGTAGCCATAATTTATGCTATTGTATGCATAGCCTAACATCATGGTGGCCTTCCCTTTATTATTTGGATCTTTCTTGATAATTTTATGTCAAAATGGATCAAATTACATATGAAGTTATAGGGATGGTAACTTCAACCTTCAAGGTTGTGTTGAAGTGTATCCTTCTTGGTAATGGATTTTCTCTTTGTAGACACCTAAATTTGGACACTTGATTTATCCAAATTTATCCCCTTTTGTCTAAACATCCCCTTATCAGTATTAATTAAGTAATATCACTATTATTTAATTAATCCCTCTAAATTTTTTTTAATCCCTAAGGTGTCTAGTTAAATAATTAAATACTTTCCCCCTTTCATCAAATGAATTAAATAAATATGCCATTTATTTAATTCCCTTTATTTCACATCCTCCATTTTTATCTAATCCTAATCCATCTTCTAATCTCATCATTAGGGGTGTGCACATGCATAATCCTTGATTAAGATGTGTCACATCCTCCAGCTTTTGCAAGTTGACCTCTAATCTCTCTTAGCCACCTAACCCTCCTCTAATCCTTCATTAACTAGCCTAATCAACCTCTCAAGAAATTTTTAATTCATTTTATCCTTCCAAGGAATATTAAATTCATTTTTCTCTTCCCCATGTGATCTTTGACTTGTCACATCAAGTCACATGTGAAATCTAACCCTCTTCTAATCTGTCATTAATTAGTCTAATCAAGTACTTGCACAATCCTAATCACTTAATTGAGTCAACCCTATTAAATGCTTTTTCTTTTTGGACAAGGCATATCCCTTCCCCATGTGAATTTTTAATTCACATTTAATCCCCCAATGCATTCAAAGGAATTTTAAATTCCTTCTCTCTTCCCCATGAGAATATTTGAGGAATTTTTAATTCCCCACTTGTCCTCTCACCAACATGGGACAAGTACCTCCTTTATGAGGAGATATTGTCCCAATCCCAAGGTACTATGTACCCTCTCCATGTCATGTCCTATCCTTCCACCTCATGTACACATCACCCTTTCAAGCCACATCACTTGCCACATGTCAAGATGTGAGGGCTTGTGAGTTCTCAACTCACCTTAGCCCTACATCTTGATCTTGGTGACTCAATCTTGACCGTCCATTTCCCTAGAGATTTTCAAAATCTCTATAAATACCCCCTCTTTTCTCTCATTTTGGGGAGATCATGCATTATAGCCAAACTCTTGCAAATTTTTCCTAGAATCCACACATAGCCATTTTCATGCTTGCACCCACTTGCATCCATCTTCATATCATCACCTAGCTTGAATCTCTTTCCATCCAAGGAGCATACACATCAAAGGTCGAAGGGCCAACCAAAGGATCGATTCGAGACAAGGTATAAAGTTTTATTTTGTTCTTATTTTGTGTTGATTCCAACTAGGCTAATCTTGAAGTGTAGGTTATTCTTAATGGTATTTGCATTACTTTGTTTGCTGCTCATTTTCTACTGCTTGATTTTGACCTATCACATTTCTGGCATGCCCGGTGGGACCCACAAATGGGTCTCTTGCTTTCATGTTTTCTATTTTTTTCACTTTTTGCAGGTACAAGTCATATACAGGTGGACCTGACCTAAATAGCTGATTTTTCCCTCACAGACAGGTGGACCTGACCTAAACAATTGATTTTTCCCTCACAGACAGGAGAACCCGACCTAAACAGCTGATTTTGCCCTCACAGACAGGAAAACTTGCCCTAAACAACTAATTTTTCTCTCCTTGGGCAGATTTTCCCTAGACAACTTTTTTCAAAAGGTGAAATTTTGTTTTTTAGCAACTTTTTGGCTATTTTAAGGTTCTTAACCCCTAATTAGGAACATAGTTTAATTAAGAGGTGTCAATAAACCTTGTATGATGTGTTTTGGGTGAGCTATTTGACATATCCAATCCCCTTGCACCATTCAGTGATCTTAGGTGACGAGAAATCGTAGCTTACCCCGTCCTTTGAGTCTACCCATTTTATCTTTCTTAGTGGGACCTGCTTGGGGATTTCATCACCCCAAGGGATGATTCCAACCATGCGTACCGATGGGCTATATAAAGGGGGAGAGCGAAAGCTGTACCTCAATCCAACCACGTAATTGGCAAAGCATCAGGATGATGTGAATAGTTGGTTCGAGCCTTCTAGGTTCCCGACTCACGCATGTAACGGGTTGGTGTTCACGGTTTGGGCCTCATGTACCAAGTGTATATCGAGGACTCCCTAGTAACCATGTTCATCCTAGATTAGAGGACCTTGTTGACCTTTTCCCTTCTACTAGACTTAGGCTTGTGATTGTCTGATTTGTCTTCTTTGTGTGAAACCAGTGATTGTATGATTTCCTTCACTTTTCCATAGCCTTTTGATTGATGACTATTGTGTTTTAGGTCCTTTGCCTTGGTCTTTTTTGTCAAAAGTCAAGTTAAGCACTCCTTGGGCGGACTTGCCCTCATCCAGGGGTGGACTTGCCCTAAAAAATGGTCCTTTGGAGCTTGTTTTTGACCTAATTTTATCAATTTTTCTCCTTGGGCGGACTTGCCTTCATCCAGGGGTGGACTTGCCCTAAAAATTGGTCCTTTGGAGCTTGTTTTTGACCTAATTTCATCATTTTTTCTCCTTGGGTGGACTTGCCCTCATCCAGGGGTGGACTTGCCCTAAAAACTGGTCCTTTGGAGCTTGTTTTTGACCTAATTTCATCAATTTTTCTCCTTGGGCGGACTTGCCCTCATCCAGGGGCGGACCTACCCTATTAACAGTCCTTTTGGAGCCTTTTTTGGCCATTTTTGACCAAAATTTTCTCCTTGGGCGGACTTGACCCACCTTTGGGCGGACTTGACCTATTGACCAAGTTATTTCAGGCATGTTTTGACCTAATTTCCTCAATTTTTCACCTTTGGGCGGACCTGACCTGATAGACAACCATATACACCCCACCATTTGCACATTGTTTGTTCGTTTTCCTCCATTCAAGCATCAATCTTCTCAATTTTTTGTGCTCTTTCCAATGACATATAACACTTTATACTTTTGACCAACTTTTGCTCCTTGGGTGGACCTGACCTGACAGACAGCCATATATGCCCCGCCATTTTCACACTGTAAACTTGTTTTCCTCCGTTCAAGCACCAATCTTCTTGATTTTTCGTGCTCTTTCCAATGACATACCACTTCATACTTTTGAGAAGTTTCCCAGGGCACCTTTTACTTCACCATCTGCCTTCTCGAGGAGGCATACCCTACCATTCTCTCTCAATCTTTTGTCATAATCCTTCCCTTATGAAACCGGGGCATCCCCTCTAGACATCCCCTCTAGACAACCATACTTTCCCTCCTCTAGAGCCATACCCGCCCTCCTCATCTTCTCATTTCAAGAATCATTCATCCCTTGTGCACAATCATTTACTCATTTTGAGTAGTTGTTCTTCTGTTCCGATCATCCGTTTACTCATTCTGAGTAAACCTTCATCCATTTAACACATCCTTTCATCATTTCAAACTCTTGTTCTATCATTCTGATCATCCGTTTACTCGTTCCGAGAAAACATTCATCCATTGAACACATCCTTTCATCATTCTGAACTCTTGTTCTATCATTTCAATCATCTGTTTACTTGTTCCGAGTAAACATTCATCCATTGAACACATCCTTTCATCATTCTGAACTCTCGTTTTATCATTCCAATCATCTATTTACTTGTTCCGAGTAAACATTCATCCATTTAGCACATCCTTTCATCATTCTGAACTCTTGTTCTATCATTCTAATCATCTGTTTACTCATTTCGAGTAAACGTTCATCCATTTAACACATCATTTCATCATTCCAAACTCTTGTTCTATCATTATGATCATCCATTTACTCATTTCGAGTAAACGTTCATCCATTTAACACATCCTTCTATCATTTCAAACTCTCGTTCTATCATTCCGATCACCTGTTTACTCATTCTGAATAAACGTTTCAAACCTCCTTCCTATCATTTCAAACTCTCGTTCAATAGTCCTAATCAATCATCTACTCATTCCGAGTAATCTATCATCCATTATGATCCTTCACCTTCTCGTTTCAAGAATCATTCATCTGTTGTGAGCAGTCGTTACTTGTTTCGATTAGTCATTCATCCGTTCTGATCAATCTTTTACTCATTTTGAGTATTCATTCATCCATTTCTCCAATCAAATCATTGTTTTCCCCATCCAAATCCCCTGAACTTCATTTCGGGTTATTATCCAAATTGACCTAAGTGTCTGATCTAATCGTCAACATCAACATCCTCTTAGGATTGTCATCCATCCTAAGTCAATCATCATCGTCGGCCCAATCAATCCATTTTCAATCTCAAAGTGGATTCGGTGCCACAACTGTTCATTCATCCTTTAATCCGTCAATCAACATCCTAAGTCACCTAGGATAATCTCTAAACGGGGTTTAGAATCCCTTCCATCATCCTGTCCAATCCATCATTCGATCTTATCAATCGATTGATCAATCTTATCTAATCCAATCCAATCACATCCCTATCCAATCACCTTCGACCCAATCAATCTACTTCCATCTCGAAGCAGATTTGGTGTCGTAATCATCCTTTGATAATCCAATCCAATCATTAGAATCAATCCCCAATCATCATCCAATCATCCTAATTTGAGCTTTAATCCAATCCTAATTTGAGCTTGACCTAAATCCTGATTTGAGCTTTAGTCCATTTCCATCCAAAATCTTTATCCATCCTTTTTTTTTTCCTTTCATCATCATGAATTCGTATCCTCCATCAATAGTGGTCAAGGGAAACCCTAATTACATCAATGACGATAATGAAAGTCTTGTCAATCAAGAAGAATGTGACATGGATCCCCTTGACACTATCATTGCTAGTAAGTTTTCTCCACCCGCTTTCCAAAATCCAATCATCCCTTCGAGTTATCCTGTTATGTCTTCATCCATGCCTAATCATACTCCCTATGCTACCTATGACAAGGGATACCCATCATATCCATCATATCCTTCATCTACATCATCCTCTTATCCTAGTCTGCCATCACAATACCCCTATCCTAATCCCCCGTCCACATCCTCCTATCTCAATCCTTCATCCGCATATACCCCCTACCCTAATCTTCCATACCAATCTCCTCACCCTAATCCTAAATTTGAATCAACCTATCCTAATCTAACATCCACATCCGCTTATCCTAATCTGACATCCGCAACTCCCTATCTCCATCTGCCACCTCAATCTCCCCATCCTAATCCACCATCCCAATACCCTTACTACAATCCACCACCCACATCCTCATGTCCTAATTCACCATGCCAATACCCCTATCTTAACCCTTCACCTAATCCCCCATCTATTCCCAGTCCTACATCCAATCCCATTCCCCTATCTAATCCTAGTCCACCAATCCATAACCCTAATCCCCTACTAATCCCTAATCCTTCATCCATTCCTACCTCACCATCCAAACCTAGAGTATGCAAATTCCTCACTCCAGAAGTTCTCCAAGCACTTATAACAAATAAGACATCTCCCACTCCACACCTTGAGATTGTGGAATCAAGCCAACCTAAGCCATCACCCATGGTCATTAGTGACATGACCCCTCTCCACCCAACACTTATCATTGATGATACCACCCCTAGCACCACTCAAGCTGTCAAAACCATCACATCCTCTGAGCCACCATCTCCTACCATAACATCTACCAAATCCATTGAACACCCACTTCCTACTCCAAGAGTCATCGAACCCATCGACGACACCCAAATCCAATCCACTTCTCCCACTCCTAGTGTCACTAAAATCCATTCTGATGACTGCATCGAATCCTCCATCCTTCAATCTCCCCAACTTGAAGAGTCCCACCAAGACTCCATTATCATGCCTCCCGCACATGATGAGTCATTCCAAGAGCTTGATCCAAAGCATGCTGACATATCCCCTTCTCCAGATCAAGATCCTACCATCCCGTATTGTCCACCTCAAGATCACGGTCCCCCATCCATTCCATTCCATGATCCCCTTGTCATTCAAGATTCCACCGCTCTATCTCCATCTCCATCGCATGAGCCTACTACCACAAATCCAGATCCTATCATATCCCCTAATCCCTCTCCTGATACCACCCATCCAAATGTTGTTACCCCATCATCTCCCTCTTATGATCCCCCATCATCACCTAAAACTGCTATCCCTACACCACTTTCATATCCCCTTGGTGCTCTCACATTCTTCCATGGTGGCCTCCTTGCAGAAGAAAAGCATAGTGTATTTACCACCTATCATCCTCCACCTAATAATGGACTCGCATCATGTTTTCATAATAACACAAATCCTATTATGGATCGCATGCTCAAAAACATGAACTATCAAGGAAAAGGTCTTGGCCTTCATGAGCAAGGTATTTTAGAGCCCATCCAGCTCAAAGAACAAATATGTATACAAGGTCTTGGACCTAATTCCCAAGACTCACAATCTAAAGATGTTGGTACAACCTCTAGACGTCCTCAATGAGCCTTTTCCAAAAGAAATTCTGGATCTTCCCATCGCTCTGCCGGATCATATGCTACCATCCCTCCTCTATCGTATCACCTCAAAACAACCGTCCATATTCCTCCTTCATCTGCTCCATCCATTTTGGGTCCTTACATCCCTCCATCCACCATCTCCCATCCTTTATCTACTCCATCCATCTTGGGTCCGTATATCCCAAGATCACCTCCTCCATCTTATCCTTTTATCCATCCAACACCTATTCATGTCATCCATCATAAACATCCCTCTCGCATATCCCATAATAAGGATCAACAAAGGCACACACCTAAACATCCTCCACCTACACGTAATCCTCATTATCCTACCTCCATTGCTCCACATCGTCCATCTCCTCACACCCATCCCATTGCTACTAAAAGTGCTTTGGATGCTAGCATAAAAATACATAAATCCAAAAATCCACATGAATCTAAAGCTCCCCATGTCCCCTCTAAAATACATGGTGAAGGGAAGAAAAATTAAAATCCAAATCAAATTCGTAGGCCACAAAGGCCCACCAAAGAAAAAATAAAAACCATGTGGATCCCAAAGAAAAAAGATGCAATGCCTTCAAATGAAAAATCTGTAACAACATCCAACATTGCTCATCCAAAAGCTAATCATTTTCATCCACCCTCTCCTAAATCTATTTTGGGTCCCTATGTCCCAAAATTCACTATTCCATCTCCTCATTATCCCCACATTCTCCATCCATTAATCCTCTTATCTTTTCACATCCACCACCACATGTGCCAATGTTGGTCCTGAACACATCTCCCCATCACATATCCACCCCATGATTCCATCCATACCCCTTGCAACATCCCATCCATTATCCCATGTATCTCCCCTCTCAAATCCCTCCAATTCATCCTTTTGCATAATCCATTTATCCTAATAAGGTTGTACTAACATCCCACAGTCACTTCAAACATAGGCTCTTAATACCTCATATAGAACTTGATGCTTGAGTCCATCTATATCCTTATCGTATGTCTTCTAAATCCACTTATTTTCCTCCCTATCCTTATCCATCTCCATTCGCATTCCATCCAAAAAGCCAAAAAATCCAAAAAAAATAGAAAAATCAAAATAAAATAAAAATAGTATAGAGAAATAATTTGTCCAATGGTGAAAACTTGGCAAACAAGTGCCTTGGATAAGTACCATGATGAAAACCTCGCAAACAGGCGTCATCTGTAAATCCCCATCTGCACTCAGGGGCATCTTCCTGATATGTGTTCCCTCCATCCACTATGCTTCCTTCTATGTTTCGAACTATGCAGCTATCTTCCTCTTATACATCCTTTTCATTCCCCTCCATCCTACCTATCTTACACATCCTGCTTGGCATATCTCATTTATCCCAATCCTTCCATCCTCCTTGTGATCTTGATAATAATGGGGCAAACATATAAGCATGCTTTGGACACCTCTTAGCATACATTCCCCCTCATCCGCACACTATCCCAACTATCATTCGCACTCATCTACCTTCTTTATCCACCTGTCATGCTACCCTCAATCTCCCTTCCTTATCCATGCATCCTATCTTCATCCATCTCACTCCTTTATTTTCTTATCCCTCTCTATTGCATCCTTCATGCCTCCTCACACATGACATATCTAGAGTGGGGGCATTTATGTTCCTTTGTGATAGTCCTTGGAGACATCATTCATTCCATCAAAGCAATCCCTTTCGTTTCCTATCTTCATCTCCTTATCGTTATATTCATCTCCCCATCCTTATCCCTCTATCCAATCCATCCAAACAATCCTTTTCCTCCCCCCATCGTCTCTCCTCATCCCATCTCATAATCCCTTGTCATTGGTATCTAGCTATACGCTACTCTCCACGCAATGCAATGCCATCTGCCTCATCATCATCACTTTGGCTTCTTTTTCACATCTTTTCAACCTCATATCCTTTCTCATCATTCATCCCTTTTTTTTGTCATTCCACCCGAGTCCTTGACGTTGCCCGAGCCTGTGGCCAGACCCGCCCGGGTCTGTCCTTGGGCGGACCCACCTGGGTCCATCCTTGGGCGGACCCGCTCAGATCCGTGGGCGGACTCACCCCTGTGGGTGGACCCGCCCGGGTCCGTGGGCAGACTCGCCCCTATGGGCAGACCCGCCCAGACCCGTTGGCCCACCCCAATTCCTTCAAACCTGCCTTTTCATCAACGAAAACATCATTTTATCAACGAAATCCCCCCCTTCATCATCGGGTCATCCATCCCAATCATCTAGACTTCATTTCGTGAGTTTTTTATTTTTATGCTAAACCTTCTGAGGCCATAACTTTTGACTCAGGTGTCCGTTTGAGCTGAAATTTGACGGGTGGTTGCATTATGAGATGGCATGTAGATCCCTTTGAAGTCCCTCAGACCCTATTTCGCCACATTTTCGGGGCCTCAAACTTTCATCTTAACCCTCAAAATTGCAATTTAGTTTTTTTTTCAGCATTTTGAAAAATCATTTTTGTCCATAACTCAGAATGCATGTCTCAAATTGGGGATGTTAGTTGGAAATTCATCCTATCTTTATTTTGGGTATTTTTTGGGAAAAATTGGACTATCAAAGGTACACCCATGAGATTTCCTAAAATGGCAAAATTTGACAATTTTTGAAAATTGCCAAATTTGGAAAAATCTGATTGTCAACACCTTACATCCCTTAAACTCCAGAATTTGGTGTAGAATTGATCCCATCACATCCTCCAATCATTCTCATCTTCACTCCAACCTGGATATGAGCTTTCATCTAATCCCAATCCGAGCTTAACCGAAACCCTAATCTGGGTTTTAATCCATCTGTAGTTAAGATCTTTTGATATTGAAACAAATCTTAAGATCCCTCCCACCATATTCTTCAAATTTTGTTCTATTAATCCATTCTAATCATCCATTCACTCATTTCAAGTAAACATTCATCTATTTCAAACCTTCATCTATCATTTCAAGCATCTATTTACTCACCCATCCATTCCGAACCTCCTTACATCATTTCACGCTCTCATTCAACAATCCTGATCAATCATTTACTCCCTCTGAGTAATCTTTCATCTGTTTGAAACCTTCACATTCTAGTTCCAAGAATCAGTCATCTATCCATCCTATCATCCTCCTAATTCGTCTCTTGATAACTATCCCATCCCTGAGCTTCCTGATCACCATCATCCTATCTAATCCAATAAGTCTATCGTGTCCCATCGTGTCAGTCCAATAATTTTATCCCCTTATCTAGAGTTATCTCATCAGCTTTTATCCATCACTTTTCTTTGGTCTCTCGTCGAACTACGTTGCCCCTGGCTTTCACGTAGGCAAGGTCGATCATTTGATCCACCCTCGGGGTTCCATCATCGATCTTCATTGTCCACTTTTCTCATTTTCTCCATCCTATCTTCATCATCCATTGAAGTCTCCATCATGGTTTGTCATCATCCTTTTATCGAACTACAAGGGCTTTGCGCTTCCACGTAGGCAAGGCTAATCTTTGATCAGCCCCCGAGCCCCTAGGTCTTTAGGGTGTGTCCATCTTGTGTCGTGTCATCAAGCTATGCCCTTTTCTAGCTAGTTCATAACAAATGAGATCCACTTGTATCAGCAGATCCAATCGGTTCCAAATATCCTGCGTCATATCGGTCTTTCAATTTAGTATCCATCATCGGTCTCAACATGATGCATCCTTCCTAATAGACCTCATCAATCCCATCCATCCCCTTGATCCTATGGAAAACTTTTGAAATTGATTGTGATCTTTTGATGCTTTTGGCTTTTGTTTATTATTTGAGCTCTCTATCATCACTTGTCATGGTCACCTTGATCCATCATATCATGGTGTGTTTTGACTAGTCAACATAGGGGCGTATCTTGATCTTTTCTTCGTTGTTGTCTTCTTGGTTGTCCCACATAGTACCCACCAAGATCTCTAAGGTCTTGTGTTACGCTGGGACATCCTTGTGTGCTTGTGGTTCTCCCAATACCAGGCCCGACCAAGGTCATCGTGACTTTGGGGTGTTGGGATAGCCTTCTTGTTTGATCTGTTTGTTTCATGCATTAGACACTAATCTGCCTTGGTTCTTTATACCCTGGCATCTTTTGTCTTATGCTATAGCAAAAATCAGTGCTCCAAAGATGGAAAAATTGCATTAGGATTGCATTTCATCTTCCCCACCCATGCATTCATCCTTCATCATGCTCCCCTCTCAATCTCCTACCGCCTTTTCATCCTTTCTTACCCATCACTTTGTATCATTTTCCTCATCTCCTCTTGCATCATCTCATCCATTTCAAGAGCACACCCATATTCTCTTGAACCCCAATGTCCTCTCGAGGGGGCATCCTCAATCTCTAATCCTCAATCCCTAACTTTCATCTTCACCCCCATCATCTTCCTTCCTAGTCACCCCTTTGAATGACTGGGGCATCTTTCCCAATCTAACCATCTTCTTCTAGGTTCTATGTTTTAATATTCTTTGAAATGATGCTACTTCGTAACATCATCTCAAAGAGGGAAAAAATGTAGACACCTATCCAAATTTATCCCCTTTTGTCTAAACATCCCCTTATCCATATTAATTAAGTAATATCACTATTATTTAATTAATCCCTCTTAATTTCTTCTAATCCCTAAGGTATCTAGTTAAATAATTAAATACCTTCCCCCTTTCATCAAATGAATTAAATAAATATGCTATTTATTTAATTCCCTTTATGTCACATCATCCATCATTTTTATCTAATCCTAATCCATCTTCTAATCTCATCATTAGGGGTGTGCACATGTCTAATCCTTGATTAGGATGTGTCACATCCTCCAACTTTTGCAAGTTGGCATCTAATCTCTCTTAGCCACCTAACCCTCCTCTAATCCTTCATTAACTAGCCTAATCAACCTCTCAAGAAATTTTTAATTCATTTTATCCTTCCAAGGAATATTAAATTCATTTTTCTCTTTCCCATGTGATCTTTGACTTGTCACATCAAGTCACATGTGAAATCTAACCCTCTTCTAATCTATCATTAATTAGTCTAATCAAGTACTTGCACAATCCTAATCACTTAATTGAGTCAACCCTATTAAATGCTTTTTCTTTTTGGACAAGGCATATCCCTTCCCCATGTGAATTTTTAATTCATATTTAATCCCCCAATGCATTCAAAGGAATTTTAAATTCCTTCTCTTTTCCCCATGAGAATATTTGAGGAATTTTTAATTCCCCACTTGTCCTCTCACCAACATGGGACAAGTACCTCCTTTATGAGGAGATCTTGTCCCAATCCCAAGGTACTATGTACCCTCTCCATGTCATGTCCTATCCTTCCACCTCATGTACACATCACCCTTTCAAGCCACATCTCTTGCCACATGTCAAGATGTGAGGGCTTGTGAGTTCTCAACTCACCTTAGCCCTACATCTTGATC
Source organism: Sequoia sempervirens (assembly GCA_007258455.2). Lineage (NCBI taxonomy): Eukaryota > Viridiplantae > Streptophyta > Pinopsida > Cupressales > Cupressaceae > Sequoia > Sequoia sempervirens. The sequence goes on from VDFB02021778.1 coordinate 30,036, forward strand.
TTGGTGGCTCAATCTTGACCGTCCATTTCCCTAGAGATTTCCAAAATCTCTATAAATACCCCCTCTTTTCTCTCATTTTGGGGAGATCATGCATTATAGCCAAACTCTTGCAAATTTTTCCTAGAATCCACACTTAGCCATTTTAATGCTTGCACCCACTTGCATCCATCTTCATATCATCACCTAGCTTGCATCTCTTTCCATCTAAGGAGCATACACATCAAAGATTGAAGGGCCAACCAAAGGATCGATTCGAGACAAGGTATAAAGTTTCATTTTGTTCTTATTTTGTGTTGATTCCAACTAGGCTAATCTTAAGGTGTAGGTTGTTCTTAGTGGTATTTGCATTACTTTGTTTGCTGCTCGTTTTCTACCGCTTGATTTTGACCTATCACACTCTTCATCATTATGGTGGTTGTTCTAGATCACCTTGTATTGATGTTTCTTTCTCATGGTTTCTCATTCTCCAACCATAGGTGTTACACTAAATAGATGTAGTTTTATGTTGAGTTTTTTCTTCTCACATGATATTGTGATTAGAGTGGCTAAGTTCCAATATTTTAGGGTTTCCAGTAGGTGTTTGTGCATGGGTACATATGGATGCCATGTGTTGTAAATTCTGGTTGTATGTGACTAGATTAAACAAGTAATAATAAGTGCTAAATAATGGAATGAAATCAACTTATGCAAACCTAGATTTTTTCCTCAAAGAAATTAAGATTGTCTAATTTTTAAATATTTGCATATAGATTTAAAGCAACTATTATGTGATTTTGAAATATTTGCATACAAATTTTAAACATGAAGCAATGCAAATGAAAATGAATTTTGAAATATTGACATACAAATTGTAAACATGAATGAATACAAATGAAAATGAATTTTGAAATATTTGCATATAGAATTAAAACATAAAGCAGTGAAAATGAAAACCTAAATTTTCAACTTATAGGGTTTTTTTTCAAGAAATTTGTAAATTAAAAACCTAAATTTTTAGTTTCTAAGGTTTGTTTTTTTGTAGGAAATTTACAAAATTGAAACCTAGTTTAAACAAAATATAGTATAAAACCAAAAATGTCCATCAAAATGCCAAAAAATGGAAAAAAATGTAAAAAAAGGAACCTAGGGGTGTTTGGCGGTAGTTAACACTTGGGATCCCATTCTCTGTCACCTATGAGCTTTGGTAAAAATGAGCTCACAAGCAATTTTTAGAAAATTTAATACCTTTACAAAATGGGATCTCATTTTGTAGTAAATGAGATCTCATTTTGTTGTGAACGAGATCCTATTTTGTTTAATTCCTAGGTCAGGATCTTGCTTTGTTTAATTCTTGGCTCGGGATCCTACCACATAACGGAATCCCATTCTAAATTTAGGCTCAGAATCATGAAGCGTAATGGCATCTCATTTCTTAAAAAATGGGATCTCATTTTGTTTTGCATGATTTCGGGTTTTTTTTTAAGTTTGAAACTTCCACTATAAGTGGAATCATCTTCTTGCATTTACCCATGGTAGCAGCTCAACAAGTATGGTAGAGGATTATTAACATGATTCATGAGACTATCTAGGCTAAGTGTGAGGTGGATATCCCCTTTGAGTCAGGTGAGGTGGAGGTGATGCAAGGATTTGATATTAGTTGGGAATGGATTGATGACTACTTTATCAACAAGGAGACAACACCCCAATAGGAAAATCTAGAGAGAGGGTAGAAATCCACCTCCTTGTGGTGTTATAAAGATTAATACAAATGGCTCCTCTAGGAGAAATATTGGGCATGTTGGGGTTGGAGGTGTTGGGAGGGATAGTCAGATGAGCACTATACTATTCTTTTTCTACATCTATGAGGGTCATCATACTAATAATATTATGGAGGCTCTTGCTATCCTTATTTATTTGGAGATGGGTTGTACCTTTGGTTAGTGCAAGGTCATTTGTGATTCAAACTCTCAAATCTTGGTTACTATGTTGAACAAGCAGAATTGTGATTCCGGTGAATTAGCAGTTGGCTTCAGTGGTTCAACATATTCATCGACTGAGAAATTCTTTGGATTTGGTTTCCTTTGTCCACATCTCAAGGGAGTGGAATAGTGTCACTTATTGCCTAGAAAAGTGAGCTTTAGAGCATAGAGATAATTAGAATGTTGGTGGTTGGAAGCATCTTCCCTTGGATTGTTCCCGAAGATTGAAGATGTTGATTCATAAGGATATTTATGGGTAATGGGGTGTGTTGATTGGGTTTTGGGTGGTATGTTTTTTCAGTGTTTTTCTTAATTATTGCAATGTGGGCTTCTCAGGCCCAGGTGTTGGATGAGATCCAGGTCTTTGTTTGTTATGTTGGTTTCTATTGAATAAATAGATTTTTACCCTTTTAAAAAAATAAATTAGAAAAAAGTAGGTAGCATATAAAACTTACAAGGGTAAAATACTTAAATAAGTTTGGAAATTAAATTAAATATTTACAAAATGTACCGAGTTCAAACCTAATACAAATATGTTGTGATAGATTTTTGAAGATAATTTATTATTATATAGAAAAATCAAGAGTGACTAGATGAATGCCTTGAAATATGTAAATTCACTATTTATTACTATGAGTCACTTCTACAATTGTTGAAGTGATTTATGCAACTGGAATATGATCTAGGCCCATAAATTTAAAAGCAAACATCATATAGTAATGATGTTTTAATTTTATGTTAAATGCTCTTTAAGTGAGCTCTATATGCTAAATGTCAAATGATTACATATAATCATAATGATTTAAGATTAATCTTTAAATATAAATTATGAACTTGAATAGAAATAAAAAGATTAAAGATCAAAATCAATCCTTAAAATTAAATGAAAATAAATAAATCTTAAATTATGTCATCTATACACTTATTATTACAGAAAAATAAAAAATCAAAATAAATCCAAAAGAAAAAAGAAGAGCGAGACTAGAATTTCTACTATTATAATATTGCATTTTAATCAAATAAATACTACTAATTTCCTCCAACTAGTATTTTCCAAAAGAATCGACTGTTTATCACGCAAAGTTTGCATTTGACATTGGGAAAATAATCGAATAAGTTCAAGGTATAAGTATTTTATATTCACAATTTTAATAATATGTTAAAAATGGTTAAAATATATTTGTTAAAGTTTTAATTTTAAAAATATAGTTTAATTTATTTTTTAATTTGGTAAATTTTAATTTCAAATTAAAATTTAAAATATATAACAAAATTTATATATAAAAAATTATATAAGTCATGGTTGATTTTATTTTATAATACATTAATTTTTAAAATGTTATATTAGAAAACATATCTTAAAAATATAATTTAAACTTATTTTAACTTATGATAAAAAATAGTTTTGATGGATGTTTATTTTAAATTATATTAAGATATAGTGAATTGAAAGATAAAATATAGTTTAAGGTTGTCTTAATCATATTTAAAGATAAATTTTAAGAATTTAGTTCATATTGAGATTAAAAAAGATAAATAGCACAAAATATTATAACATATATATCAAGCATTTTAATTTATTTTTACAAATAAACAATCTTATAAACACAATTTTCAAAAACAATATATATTTTAAATAGTGATAAAAGATATAAAATATTATAACATGTGTATTCAAAATTTTATAATAACTTTTGATTTAAATATATGTTTATAATCTATTTAAAAAATATATCTATATAACCCAATTATTTTCTTAACGCTAGGGGAGAGGGGCCTATAGTGGAGCGGGGTCCAATAGTGGGGATAGAAGTAGTCCTTGGTGGACCCCATAGTGGAGCACCTTAATATCCAATTACAAAACACTTTTTATCCATAAAGTACACAAACTGACAAATCATGTGATGCCACATCAGTGCACCAATAAAACATGACTTAGTGCACCACTATCTGTCTCACTTTTTTTGGGGCCTTTTTGGATACCTCAACAAAAAGCATGTTGATGTGGTATCATATTTGATGATGTGGCCCTAAAACGAAATATAGAAGCATGTGAGTTGCCAAATAAACTATTGTACAAAATTAGGAGTGATTTGAAATTTCCACATAGAATTTTGAGAAACGCTAAGTTAGAGTACTCCACTATAAACCCCTCTCCCCTATAAACACAATTTTTAAATTTTTATATATTAAAATTACTTTAAATCGCATAAAAACTATAAAAATACTAAATATTATAACCTATCATACATTCCCAAAAATTCTATAAATAGACAATACTACAAATAAAACCATTTTGTAAAAAAGCCTTTGAAATGTAAGAAAGGAAAATAGAAAAGTAAGAGTTTAAAGAGCACTATTGATTGCCATGCAGAGTACAAAGTGAGTGGAACCCTAGAGCAAGTGTATAGCTTCAGGGAAAACAAGCTCTTCTTGCAAGAATTTGCAGTGACTAACAAGCATTACAAGTAAGTATATATTTTGAAAATATTTTATTTGATAGTTTCATATTTGATGTTTGTTCATTTTAAATGCATTTTTAAAATATTTAGAAATATTAGTTTATAAACATTTCAATATTTCAGATAATAGATCAGATCTCAGATATAAGCAAGTGAATTTATAAATTGCAGAAAGAAAATTATAAAGTTTTTAAATTTAATTAGATGATTTTCTTGCATTTTCATATAATTAGTAAAGAATTAGGATTTATTAGAGATAATTACTTCTGAATATTAGAGAATAAGAATTTATATATAATATATATATCAAATCTTAAATATAATCAAATTATCTTTTAAATTACAGAGGTAAAATTATAAGGATGTTTTATTTAAGTAAAAGTGTAGATGATTTTTTTTACATTTTCATATAATTTGTAAGGAAATAGTAATTCTAATTTTTTAATTTAATTAGAACAAGGTCGTGTTGCGAAGTTCTGAAGTTTTGTCAAATGCTTCCATGAAGTTGTGTTCTTTGAACAACAATGTTTATTATTTCTATGTTAGGATTTAATTAGGCTAAAATTTTTAGTTCAATTATGGTTCAAGTCAAGGTTCAATCAAGATTGTGATTTAATCAGGGTTGAGAGTTAAGATTAGAGTTCAATTAGGTTAGGGTTCAATAAATGGTCAATTAGAATTAGGGTTTGAGTTAAGAATTCATTAGGGGTAGGGTTACAATTACATTAGGGTTAGGGTTCAATAACTTTTATTATATATTTTTATATTAGTTAATGGAAGCTAACTTAATACATGTATGTAACCTGATTTGTTCTATCTTGATATTTACATATATATATTTTTAGATATTAATTCACATATGGTAATTATTCAAATTCATTATTCTTACAATTAAATACGCCCTCCCTCTATATTATAATTTTAAAAATAATATATATTACACATCTATTTATCCAACTATATTATCTAGATTAATTGTGTATTCATTAATAGTATTTATTTAATTAACCAAGTTATTACATAATATATTGATAATTTACATATCATGGCCAAAGCATTATATGCCACTAGGTGATGAGTTAGTGGATGATCCTTGTCTCCAAAATCTAATCAGTCTACTTATGTCACTGTTACCTATAGTTAATTTAGCTTAAATTAAAGTTGGGTTGATGAATTGAACTATTATTTTTTTAAATGAGATGTAATAGTTGGGTATTTAAATTTGAGAATAATAATGAAGGTTTAATGTAGATATTGTACATAATTGAATTGTGAAGGTAAAAAATGAATGCTCACAATCTAATGCATGACTTGAATTTTGTGTCTTAGTAATATTTGTGACAAAAAAATTATAAAAATGATCTCTTTGCCTTCAACTTCCTTATACTTGATTCTCTGAAGGCAATGTTTAGAAATATCTTAAGACACTTTGTGAGATCACTAGGGTCAAGTTCTCTTAAACCAACCCCCAATTTGCATTAATTTAATGATTCTAAGTGAATAACTGAAGACAACATTCTCAAACATACAAATGACCTGTGTAATTTTAGTGTAGATTTTGATTTCTTTTCATTCTATTAGAAATCGACATATGTTAATAAGTAGTTATGCATATGTATATCAATCCAACTTGTAACAACTTTTTAAAAAGCACAAGAATATTCAATTTTTATACTGCTAATCATTTTTATTGATTTTTATTTTTTTTCTAGTTTCTTTAATATAATTTACTTTGAATTCTGATCTATATTTAACTTGTTATTAAGAATAGATCAACACCTCAGAGATGTAGTAATGACATCCACAATTCAACAAATAAAATATAAATTTAACATTTTTTAAATATTTGTATCCACTATTATTGCTGATGTCAACCTCTTCGCCCCAAACATTAAAATATTCTTTTTGAAGGCGTTCACTATTATTTTCTACAACATTCTGTTCTGATTTCTTTTGATTTAGATTCTAGAAAAGCTCTTAAATTGATATTTCAAGGAGAAGATGATAGACTATTTGGGCTGAAATTTATAACTTAATTCACAGAAATTTTATACAGTTAGATTCATATATAAATAAAACCAAGAGTTCACATGATAATTGTATTCTTGCGGTTTAGTTTTCAAATTATTTCCAGGCTCTAAATCTGTGGGATCATTATATTTTCTGCAGACAATTGATGCCAGAAGAACATTGCAATATGATTTCTCTAAACAAAACTCTCTTTACTAATACGAAGAAGAATAGCTGACAGTTTTGTTTTTATGAAAAATTTACAGAGATAGTGTGTTGTCATGGAAGAGGCTGCAGGAGCTGCTGATGTTCCAGCTACAGGAGAGCAAGATGAGAACATTGATACACAACCACCATCACCACCACCAGAACAAAAAAGCCTGGCCAATTCAATCCTTGAGGGAGATGTAAATGTTCCCAAAACACGAGTTCTGATACTTGAACTTACAGATCCAGGTTGGACTTGAACTGGGTGTTTTAGATTTGATGTATCCATTTCATTTGTGAGTAAGAATGTATAGCTTTCCTGCTTGATTACTTAATTTTATATATTGTTTTCTTCAGTGAGCAGTAAGCAGATTGTCCTTAGAGAAAGGGTGACTATAGTAATGTTTGAACGAAAAAGTGATAGAAAGGTGGAAGCATTTGTGCAGTTTCAGAATTGGGATTGTTGCCCTCATGATCCTGTACCTATAATGCCTTCAGCTGTAAGTTTTGTTTCTTACAAATTAAAAGAATAGAATCTTTAACTTGTATTTATTTGAGAATAGCAGAAGGAAGGTGGGCTGTCTCATCAATTATTATAACCATTTTTATTTAAAAATTAAAGAGTTTCAACAATGTACTTATAAATTTTTAATTTCAGATGGGTAAATTGGTTGTGTGGTTGTGGCTGTGTGCTTTGGCTTGTTTTAGGGTTGAATGTGGTTTTATTTTGATTTGTTCTTTTGGCGTTTTATATTGTTCAGCAATTAGGTTGTAGTTGTGCTGTCATTATAATGTTGTGTTCTGTTTGTTTGTTTGAGTTTAAGTTTCTCATTAGAAAATTTTCTATTGATCTATGGTCAGCTCTTCTTCTATTTTTTATTAGGTAAGGAGGGATTATGAAAGAGTCCAGACCCTTTTACAAGAGAAAAGATATAGCAATAAGAACAACAAGACAACAAAGGACAACCATGGAACAACAAAAAACTACAAAAGAGTGAAAGGATCCTTGTCTTCTAAACTTTTCTTTTTGGAACAATAAAAATTCAAACTATCAACTCAAAATCAGGGTGGTTTATAAAATTGTTCCAACAATTTTTGCTTAACCAGAATGAAAGGATCCTTACTTCTAAACTTTTTTATTAGAACAAGAAAAATTCATAAGACCACAAGCAGAATCCTCTTCCAGCCCCGAAGAGTTAGAAAATGAATCCAATTTCATATTCTCCAGAGGAGAGTTCCCTTTATTGTCTTCCTTCTGCACCTCCTTAAAGGAAGTAATAGACTCCTCAACAGTACGAGTATGATTTTTTTACTCCAAACTAAATAGTTTTTCTTGTTATTGGAAAAACTCATAGTAGTATGGTCCACTTTAAAACATCAATGACAAATAATAAGAGTCTTCAAATTCAATTTGCTACACCCAATCTTCATATTTGGAAGATAAAATAATTTGAGTAGGGAGAACCTTGTTTTTCTCCACAAACACACAAAATCTTGCAAAATAAATTACTTTTTAAACTTTGTGATGGATCAGTAGCACAATATTGACAATAACCATTTAAAAAAACATTTGAAAAACCCAAATGCAGCCCTACAATCTAACTCAAACAAGAAACTTAAAACTATTATCCTTTATTGGATTAAAACCCAGAGATCAATTTATAAGATAAATGCCATTCTTCCCTAAATTTCAAGGACCTTCAAAAAGAATCATTGAGCAGTCTTCGAGATTGGAAAAGGAAAAGATAGAAAAAATCATTCATCATAGCAATACTAAGTATGACCTCTTAGTTTCTAATTCCTAAGCACCCATCTTCTTATGTTGATGTTTGGCTGTAACTTAATTTTAGGAACCTGTTAAAACCTATTTGCTCTTTACTAAAAATTAGTATATTTATAAATTGTAAAGATTTATTATAATTAGAATGTTTAAAACACTTATACATACAAATTGAATGTGCAGTACCATGCAGATAGATATGCTGCTCAACTTTGTATTCTGGTGAGTCTTCTCATATCGTTTTATATTATTTAATAGTATTATTATCATAATATTTTATTTTAAAAGTAAAAATAATTGCTTTGAAAAATAATTTGATTTCATTCTATTTAAATATTAAAAATTAAATGATTTAATTATTAAAGTTATTAATAATTTTATTTATCCTTTCCTTTCTTATGTTTTTATTAATCTACTTACACTTATGGGCAGTGTGCACTGTTCTATATGCAGATGGAAAAAGAAGGCTATGAAGTGGTTAAAGATGATGTCATGCGCTATTCAGATGTGGAAGATTACCTTGTTGAACATGGTGTTTTGTGTAATTTAGTTGTGCAAGATTACCTTGTTGAACATGGATTCATCAAGGGCTCCTCTCATCCATCTGACATGCCATTGTGAGACATAAGTAAGTTCTATAAGATGATTTTGAAGAATAGAGGTGCCAATTTATTTTTTTATCCCCTTTGCTGCCATTGTTTTGAAAACATTTTCAATACCTTTCTTTTGATTATTATTATTATTTAATAATTTTTTAATTTATATTTTGATATTGTTATTGCAGGAGATGAGGTCTTTCTTTGTGACTTCAATTAATTTGAATCATCTGAAAAACTCTTAAAATTTATTAGGTATTAAAAAAAGATTTTTTATTAATATTTTAACATTATTATTGAATCTAAGGGTGATAGGGAGATGGTTTAGGTTGAGAAGTGTAATGGTAAGTTCATTATAAAATAATATGAGTTGATGGAATCAAATAATAAGGTGGTGGATATGATTCAAAGTTTTCTAAATTGTTTTGGTTTCAAGTCATCTTGACTTGTTGGTTCCACACTTGTTATTGGTTAGTTTGTTGTATTTGTTTTATCCAACCCTACTAGAGGTTGTTGGTTTGATGTTATTTTGTTGACAGTGCATGGTTTGTTCTATGTTGTTGTTTCATGTTGATCTCTAAGAAAGTATAATATATCTTTTTTGGTCTTTGTAAAAGGGCATGGTCCTTTCAAAATCCTTTTTTTTGGTTTATATCTTTGGTCAAAAGTGCTTATCCATAAAAAAAAAAGAAATTATTATTGAATCGCTATTATAATCAAATAGAAATTTGTATTTACTTTAATCAATGTTGTTTAGTGCCTGGCCTATTTTGTATAACTTAGGATAGTATTTTATTAATGTCTTAGGTATAATTAAAAAATAAATTATAATTTATTTTCATGAGATTAAATTATAAATTCTCTAGTTTGCAACTAGTTTAAATAAAGAGTTTTAGTTAGTCTATTTTATATTGTGATAGTGAAATTTACATATAATTTTCATGTTATTTTCTTATTTATTTTTGCATTTATTTTGAGAGCATGGCTTAATACATTTACAATAAATGATGCAATCTTATGTAAAGTTGGTCTCTATCTCTCCTATGCTTTTAACTCATCTATTTACACACATCTTTATACATTAATCTTATGCATTATCCCTATATGCACATATTCTAACATGTTCCCCCAAGCCAGGTTTTGGGAGGACAAATGGTTACTAAAGGAGCCCCTAATTAACAATGAAAGGTTTAACAGGTGGGCTGACATTTGCAAAATGACTTTTGGTACTCAAGTTAAGGACTATTGGTGTGATGGGGGTTGGGTGGACTTGTGCTAGCTTAGCCTGGAGCTTGCCCCGATTCACTCATCTTTGATGGCTGTTAGGATGGGTTCGAATCAACAAGATGACCTTTTAGTCTAGACAAATAACCCCTCAGGAAACTACTCTGTTTCTTCGGTTGTCTCTCTATTGTCCCTCTCTCAAGCCCCCTCTCCTTTTTGGACCAGAGCATGGATAAAACAGTTGACCCGATGTGAGGCCTACTATTTGATACACCCTATTTGGCGGCATTTTGATATGAACATTTTGCTACTCTATGTGGTTTAAACTATTTAGGATGATTATGGACCTTGGGTGTTATGTTTCTTTTCTGTTTATGATGCCTATGATGATTATATGCATGCTATGCTTTCTTATTTGATATGCTCGTGTGGATCTGATTATCATGGTAAGAATGGGTAAGTGGTTTTGGTATAGAATTGAGAAGATGTTGAAATTGAATTAAGTGATGATGTGATCTATTTATAACGTCATTACTAGTCGTGAGTTTGTAGAATATTTTATTTGCAAGAGAAAGAATAAATTATGTGTATTGATATTTCTAATTCATCTATTTCAATATTTGATTATGTTAATTATATATATAGAATTGTGGATTTAATTATAGATTATCATATATTGGATATATTGACAAGTGGAAATTGAGTGTGCAGGTACGCGCCCATGGCCAATGGGATTGGAGGTAACCAAGGGTACCCAATTGTGTCAACCTAGTGAAGCTACTATGGTTCATTTGGAGAATGGACCATAGCCTCTTTGTGTTGTATTTTATTCGTGATTAAAAATATTTAATGTTGAATCTTGATATTATGTTTTTAAGGTCAATCAAACTTTTGTTGAGGGTTTTGGGGCATGTTGGAATTATTTTATTATGTTTAAATTTCAATTTCTTTTTGAGGGGTTTCAAAGGTTTAATTAGTCCTTAAATTGGGTTAATTGGCCCTTAATTAACCCCTAGGATGGTCACCTATGGGTTAGGGGTCAAATCAAACCCATAACTTGTCAAAATTGCAAGTTGTGACCCTTCTTAATTAGCCATTAAGAAGGGTGACGGATTTTGGGGGATGGGATTGGAGTGTTGGCTCCAAAATCTCATTTATGAGATTTGAAAACCTTGTTGAGTGTTGAACACTCTTTGGCCTTTCACTTCCCCAAGAGTTCTCACACATGTGTGAGAACTTGTGGGGAGGTGTGTCCATAGGAGTGAATAGGAGATTGACATGTGTCACTCTCTCCTTCAAGGGTTTCCAACCCTAAACTCCTATTTGAATCCTTTGGAAAGAAAAAGAAAGGGTTCTTTTTTGTTTTGGGGTTCTTGGATTGCTTGGGAGAAGGAAAATCTTGCTTGGTCTTGGAGGAGTAGAGATTTGGAGTTCATCTACAACCCTCCCTCATTGTTGGCTTGGATTTGAGGTAGGTTTTACTCTATCTTTATGTATGTTTTCTTTTCTTTTCTTTTACCTCTTTGTATGGAAGTTTGAGAACATGAGTTATATGGGTTGTTGTCCATTTATGTGTTTTTGCATTCCCTTGTGTTGGTTTGGGGTTGTATAGGATAAACTCACCCAATGTGGGAAGAGAATCCTTGTGGGGGATAGGAATGTGTAGGAACCTCTATGGGGAGATTGTTCCTCCTTTGAGAAGGAGAGGCACAAAAAGGGTATGAGTACCCAAAATTGTTTCATGATAGTATGGTGTTTTGGGAAGATTGTTGTATGGAGGATGTATGATATGAAGAGCTTTATTGAATGGGTGGATTGGAGAAAAAGAAGGATTGTGTTGTTGGTTATTTCTACTTGCTAATAGGTCTCCCCATATGGAAGTGATGTCCACCTCTATCCCCATTTTTGGATTTATAAAGAATCCCTAAGTAAATGTGTGAATCTTGGTTGGGAGTATTCTATTTTGAGCATTGTGGTTTGAAATGAAATTTTGTTCTATTGTTGTGTGTACCTGGTATCTTGGTTACCTCCTAGCTCGGGGGGTGGTTGGTTTTCCAACCCAAGGTTGGGAGGTGAGCACACCCGAATGGCCATGAAAAGAAGTTTTGTGTATTCTCTTGCAGGATGTTGAAGGCTCATAGTTGAAAGTAGTTGTATTCTACTTGTAAAATGAGAAAAGAAAGGGATTAATGTGACCCTTTCCAATGTGATCTGTTGTGGCTGAATGTGTAAGTTTGAAAGACTGTCAAAAAAAAAAAGTGTAACTGAATGTAAATATGGAACTGTGCATTTCATTTATCTTTCAAAAATAAAATAAAAATGAAAGCAACATCATCTAGGCTATTGGGAAACAAAGCATCATGTTGTGTTTGAAAATTGTTTATTCGAGCAATTATAATGTTATAAAAGAAAATGTTGCTACCCATCTGCAATACAATACGAGTAAATAAATGTGGTTTTGAACTATTTCTATAGTTTCTATAGCTGCAAATATGCTGTTGGACTGTGAAATATTTACCTTGCTGTAAATAGTTTATCTGTTAATTTTCAAAACAGAGAGAGAAAGTTATTTTATTTTATTTCCTTTTCATGCTATAAATAAAATTTCTCATTGCCTTCATTGAATCCATGTTACTGGGCTCGATTGGGTTTTTTTTGTTTCTTTTGGGACATACGTGTGATAAATTCCTAAATAGAAGTATGGCTGTTCTGAACAGTAAGAAAGACTAGAATGATCCTTATTTGCTATCAAAGAATCAAAACAAGAATAGACATGCACATAAGTAACATTCTTTAAGCAGTTTTTTTTTTTTTTTTTTTTATTTTTATTTTTATTTTTTTTTTGTCTTTTACAACCTGTTTAGCCTCTGACAATTTCGTAGATCATTACTGGATTTTAGCATTAGTACTCAGTGCACTGCAACATTTGGGGAAAGAATAAGAAAGAAAAGAAACGAAACAGTCTGTGTTTCCACTAAATCAAATGGTTACCAAATCTGAGGATTAACTGCAGACCTTCGTATAAGGAAAATAAAAGTAAATTAGAAACAACAAACCAGCAGCGAACGCCAGTATGGCCACCATCACTACAACCGCTGTTCTCAACCATGAAGAGCACTATGCTTTTGGAACGAATTTTAGGGTGTTCAGTTGGGACGCATTTTAGGGCAACACCTCTTAACTATCATCGAGTGGTTGACTCCAACAATTAAGAGATGCAAGAGTAATGTGTCGTGAACATAGTGTTAATGGTATTAATAATACGTTTAGGCAAGCTCTCCTGATAAAGTAAATATAATAATAATTTTGCTTCTGCACATAAATAATGATATCCCTGATTGTAGCGTTGTTAAAATAGGTAGAGTCTATTATTGTTGTGGGCCAGCATTTATAATTCGAGTGAATACGTCGTAATAGAACTTGTGAATTATAGTTTAAGTAACAGTTTGCGTGTTCCAAAGCTGCGCGTGGGAGACTGTCGCTCAATTGTCATAGAATTTAATTTTCTTGTTGAGCCTAGTAATTCCTGCCGACTGACCACTGCATTAATAAGAATTTAAACTTTCCACCTAATGCTAGTGCTAGCAGCACGCTATGTCATTTCACTATCATTGTAAATGAGAGTAGAGTTGTCTGCATTACTGCGGAAGCATCATATTCATAATTTATTGACGGTAATGGCATTTACCCTCTTTAGTGGTAAGGCATTAAATTATTGCCCTCAAGAAATCTATTAGATTCTCCCAATTAATTCTCATAACCCACCTTCAAAACTTTTATTCACCCAATCCTCTGGCTTAAAGTGAATTCTGCTACCTGTGCTGCTCATAATTATTATGTTTTGTTCATCATGATAAATACATCTAAAATATTTTAGTTTTAAGAATAGTAAGAACTAAGGAAGTAATAATAATATTTAATGGCTCCCTGATTTGGGCACCACTCCAGCTTAAAGAAAATTAATTCATTAACTTTTACTTTGCTGCCAGTTAATATTAGCGTGTGGAGTGAATTTTTTTCTTGCTGCTATTAACCTCCAGGTGATAATAAATTTTAATCAGTAGATGGTCAATTTTCCTTTTGGATATATAAATCCATTTATTTATTTTTATTTGGCGCTAGCATTTTTTTTTTCACTCATTAGGCAACATTAATGTGGGCATAGCAACAGATTCTGTCAAGATTTAGAGAAACTTAAGGGGGGGGAAGTATTCTGTATTCATCTGTGATTGCGCCAGTGAGACTCTGACAACAGTAATAAATAGCAGTTAGGTGAAACATAAGCAATTGTTTTATAATGCTATAGAATATTAACAGCAAAATATAAAGCCTTCGTTTTCATATAAATGAAGAAATAATCCCGCTGGAAGTTACCATTGAAAATAGTTCAAAAAAAAAAATCGGCATCAATTAAATTCATATCTAACTTTTCAAGCGATAGCTCATATAGAAGAATAAATAACGTAACATAAAGTAAATACCTAATTTGAATAGGTCACCACTATCTTAGTTATAAAGTATAAGATGACCTGTGATATCTCCGTTGGTTTAGTTTCCATAAGCTAGCACACAAGGAAAAATATGTATAAAGTAACTTAATTTCAAAACCCAACGAAATTCTTTGGAGTAGTTGCAAGTTCAAAATCTAAAACAGATAAGGCCAAAATAAGGCTTTTATTAGGAATCTATATGTCTTCACTAGGAAAATTCACTTATGGAATGTGTTTTGTTTTTAGATTTTAAATAATATAAGCATTACCTTTTTAAACTTAAAAATACTTTAAATGAGTCTAACCTAAATACGTGTACCTCTCCTTTTAATTCTCCTTTAAAGAGTACTCATATTTATATATATAATTTAAATTACATCCTTAAGATTAATTTAATTATATAAGGATTATTTGTTAAAGCTAATTTAAATTATAAAGATTAATTTAATTATATATAATTTATCTTATAAGGATTATTCATTAAAGATAATTTGAATTATAACTTTAAGATTAATTTAATTATATATGTATAATTTTCTTATAAAGTTTATTGATATCTATAACAATTAGATATATACATATATGTAAAAGGGAGTGATAACATTTTACATTAGCAACAATCCTAACACCGTTGCACTAGAATTATATTAATATCTTTAATAGGTCAATCATTGAGAATTGCATCAAATGAATTAATTTTGATGTAAGTTAAAGTTAGGTGATATTAATAATAATAAATGACGATAATATAACCGACATCACTGAAAGTTGACATTGTTTCCTTCATCTCCAAAACAATAATACTGTTACATGAAAATAGATAAAACACTAATTATACTCTTACGTTCTAACCTAGTTACTTCATCACCTAGGTTAAGTGTCAACTCGATGTTCTAGAGAGAGTCTGCGTGAGAGGCCATGCACAAAAATGTATTTTATTCCTACACCCCATTCTTAGGCAATAGGTCGGCTATGATGTGGCGTGTGTCCATCTGCATTTAGTGCACCTAGCTAGTGGCTATGTGTGTGTATAGATGCAAATGGTTAGGGTTATACGTGTTTAATTCAAAAAAAAAAAATAGTTGCGTGTGTTTTCCCTTCATGCAAATTTAGGGCATGACAACCCCTAAAGTCAATTTTTTTTTGGATCCTTCTTCAAAATAAAGTGCTTACGGTTGACAATCTTTGCAAGTGTGGTTTACAGATACCTAATAGATGCTATCTTTGCAAGAATGAGGCGGAGTCTGCAAATCACTTGTTTCTCCACTATTCGTTTGTTGCTGCTATATGGGGTAAGTTTCTGGCTCTCTGGAACATTTTATGGGTGTTTCCTTATTCTACTAAAGACTTTTTCTCTTAATGGAAAGCTCCTTCTCTGAATCCTTTTATTCAAATATTATGGGCTTTCACTTTCCCCTATATAGCCTAGGGTGTGTGGAAGAAATGAAATAACAGACTCTTCAGGGACAAGGAAACTTCAGAGAACAATGTGTTTGAAAAAATCTTCAAGCTAATTGTGGAAAACTTTAATATCATTCCTCAACAAGAGAATAAACTGGAGGTTGTGTTGTGCTCTCCATACAACTTAAAGATAGCTAAGGAGTGGAAGATTAAAAATGATGTGTCAAGGGCTTCTAAACCAGCTAAAAAAGACCAGGAAGGGGTGTGTTGGAGTTTTCCACCGAGTGGTTGGATTAAAGCCAACTTCGATGGCGCAACTAAGGGAAACCCGGGGTTGGCTAGAAGTGGAGGTGTGATTAGGGACTCAAATGGTAATTTTTTAGCAGTGGTGGCAATTTCCCTCAGATCTCCACGTGGCTGAAGCTATTGGAGCCTTTCAAGTGATTAACTTAGCACTTAGTCTGAATTTTAGAAATTTATGGCTTGAAGGAGACTCAAAAAACATTATTGATTGCCTCCTAGGAAAGTCCCCTCCCTCATGGACTATCAAGAGTTGGATCAAAGATGCTAAATCCCTTTAAGCAAAATTTGATAAAGTAAAAATATCTCATGCTTTTAGGGAAGCCAACAACGTGGCCAATTTTTTTGCTAATGAGGGGGTTAAATAGAAGGGGTTGGTCATGTGGCAGAACCTCAGGGGTCTAGGAACTGACGCAAGGGCCTTAATTGAATATGATATCACGCATGGGAAAGCAACAACTTTTTTTTGATGATGAAGGAGAGTAGGATCAAGTACATCAACATCATTAGATTTGATGGGGCCACATTTATTATCTTAACTGGTAGTAAGAAGTGGCATGTATTGTGGGCTCTTTGGTTCGGCTGTAGCATTTTATTTCAGGACTCTTGCTCTAGTAGAGATTTCAGGGAGGTGCTTGTGACAATGGGAGGAGACAAGAAAAGGGTGGAGCCGAAGAGCTATGAAATGCATAAGAGGAATCTGAAGGTCTAGAAACAAGTTGAATGTGGCGGGCTGCTCCCTTTCATTGAAAAGCTCCATGAGCCTGATCTAAAGGCCACTGAGTACTTTGAGAGAAATGGAATAACAGAGAAATAATTCTTTTCAGGAGGAAGGTTAAGGTGGACGAGAACCTCATAGGGGAGGTCACTAGCATGTCAACAGAGGGAATGAAATTCTTTTGTGATAGAAAGTTCTCTGATGAGGCAGTTATTAGATTCCCTAGGAAAGATAAGAAGACTAAGCTCTGATAAAAGTCTCCAACAACTACTTTGAAGCTGATTTGATTAAGTTGTTATGGAGAAAAGTGCTCAGAATCATCATGGAATACATTACCCTAGACGATAGATTCACCAGGGTCTACGGCTACCACTTTGCCCTTCTCAACCACTT
This sequence comes from Sequoia sempervirens, assembly GCA_007258455.2. NCBI lineage: Eukaryota > Viridiplantae > Streptophyta > Pinopsida > Cupressales > Cupressaceae > Sequoia > Sequoia sempervirens. The sequence continues at coordinate 47,575 of VDFB02021778.1, forward strand.
CTGTCACAAGGGATCTCTAATCGTGGATTTGGAAGTTGAAAAGGACAAAAGAAGGATCGAGGACACTGGAATTTTGAAGAGGATGAAAGCTAATCTGAAGAGGAAGGCGCCTCCTACACCCCAAATGGTTTAGGCCCTGAAAAAGTGTACCTAGGACATGCACAATCTTGAAGTTGAGGTTGTTGATGCTCTAAACTCCTTAGGATAGTTGAGGGTTGTTTTTGTTGCTAGGTTTTTGGTTGGGACTTTTTGGTGGCCCTTGCTAGCCTTGGGTTGGGGGCTGTTGTGCTTTTTTGGCTCTTTTCTTTTCACAACCTTTTTGTTTTGGATTCATTAACACTTAATATTTTTATTATCTATATACTCTGTGGTTTTGGGTCGCTGTAAAACCCATTTTTTTCCTTTATCAAAAACATGTTCCCCCGAATTACACATTAATTATTCTTATACATGTGCACCACGTTTGTTGTCCAAAGGAACCTAAGGAAAGAGATAAAAGATTCTAAAAAGGAGGACAAGTTGATATTGAGACCAAGGTGACTAGTAACTCCAAAGTAGAAGATCGAGCCTACATAGAAGCAGGTAATAAAGTAGTAGTAGTGACAAGATAAGGGGAAAATACCACAAATGAAATAAACACAACATAAAGAATAAGAGTCTACAAAGGAGGGATAATTCCACCCAACCAAGGAAAAACATGACCAAATAATAGAAGAAATAAAGAAAACTATTGCAAGAAAACAATACAAAAAGGCAGAACATAATGAATACTTTTCTGAAAAATAATTAGGAATACTCAAAAAATTGATAAAATGTGTAAGCACTCTAACTTATTGGATAAACTAAAGAAATCTTGTAAGTATTGGAACAAACATAGTAAACCACTGCAAATGAGAACAATAGGGGTAAATGATCTAGATAGTAGAATAAATGACCTATCATGATTACAGTTGGCATTAACCATAAGAAAATAACCAATGTGATGGTGGACCTAGGAGTTGACATAAATATGCTCCCAAAAAGAGTATGGGAATAAATAGATAAACCTAAGATCAAACAAGCACCTTACAATATTTGTCTAGTGGATGGAACATGGATGAAAACCTTGGGAACTTGGAAACAAGTCGAAGTAAGTTGCATGAAAGGAGCCAAACAAATGGTAGATTTTGAAGTAGTCATCATCAAGGAAACATTTGATTCATTTAACACATTGTTAGGACTATGGTGGTTTTAAAATACAAACAGTATTATTGACTCAAGAAAGAAAGAGATATCATTTTCTAATACTAACAAAATCATCCACATTCCACTAGGGAAAAAGCCAAATGAATCATATATAAACAAAGTACACTCGAAAGATTGACGAATCTAAAAATAAATTTACCTTTACACAATCTCACCGCTACCACTAAATGACACTTTGGAAGAACCTAATTCAAAAGGAGAAGTTGGAGTAGAAAGCAATGCATATAACATAGCTAGTGAGGAAGTATTAGATGCATGAAATCCATTCCTAGAGGATTAACATATTTCATAGAGTATTTATGATCAAAACACTAAAGGATGCTCTGCATTCTATTGTAGATATAAATAAAGTACCGCTCAATGATTGTCACAAGTTAGAAGATAACAAAGATGATGTATCTAAAATATCTTGTTGAAACATAGAAAAATTGGTTCATCAAAATGAAACAAAGGAAAATAGGGTTTAACCAAAATGGATGGGAAATGGTGTGTGTGGGCCTATATTTATATTAGTTTCATTAGGAAATGAGATCCCCAAAGGTAGGATTGAATTTCAACCCTAGGTGAGTCAACCCTATTGGAGATCTTACAAATTTCCTTATGATTGAGGACGAAGTAAAATTTGTCTAAACAACACTTTTGGGAGATAAACTAAAAATAGTAAATAAACTCAATTATGCAATGTAAGATTGGAATCATGTATTTAAAGCATAACTCTAATAGAAACAACAAACATTTAGCACATTTGAGAAAGGTAAGACATTGTGTACCTTTCACCAAAAGTGGTTACTGAGAGTCCAGAAATGGCAAATGAGTCCTTGTACAATTTTTTTTCAATTTTTGGGGTCCTCTAGAGATAGATCTGAGATGCCCTTTCTCATAAGTTTCATTGCTAAAAAGTTGAAAATGAATTTGGGATCTGAGTTTTTGTGGCCTTGACAACTTTTTGTGACAACTTTGCAACTTTAATAAATTTGCACTTTTGAGATCTTTAATTTCAATCCTTCTTCACCTATGAACCTACACATACACAAGAAAGGATAAAATGGTTTTTTTTGGAAGATAATGGTTTTCCTTGTTCAAACCCTAGCTTGGTAATTAAACCTTGAAATCAAAGAATAATAAAATATAAGGAATACAAATAATTAATGTTAGAACAAAATTGTAATGACAATAGAACTACAATCTAACTGCTAAACAATACACAACGCCAAAAAAAAGACTAGAATAAAGCCACACTCAACCCTCGATTTATTACACATTAATTATTTGTATTCATGCACCACATTTATTGTTCATTTTGTTCTAACCATCTTCATGCCCTAGTTCATTTTAATACATATGGGGTTGACTCTACAACCATTGACTTGACCCCTAAATTTAAAGTCAAAATTTTTTTAACTACCACCAATTTCTTTCTCACGAAGGACCAACTTAACACATATTTGTGTGATTTATTACTATGTCCTTTTATTTAAATACATTCATTTATCATGTTATCTCATCTAAGATTGTTCAATCATATCATATGTATTTAAGGGAGGAACACTTTAGTTTAATGCACTAAATTATTGACATACTGACCCTCAAATATATTTATAAATATTACAAATTCAAACAGTAGAGAAAATAGAGGTAAATTATGTGTAACAAGAATCAAGACTACATATTTCTAGGTTAGATCTACATTTATGGAAGTGTCCTAAACCTATAGACTTGAAACCCTTGGTAAAGTAAATGAAATGTTCAAATCTCAAGGTGAATCTATGATCATTCACTTTTTATCCCAAACCATCTAGAATCCAACACATTGACAATTATTTCATCTCCTTCAAATATAGAGCGAAGTGCCTTATCTTTAATATTTACTTTTGTAGATTAGCATTTAATTTAGGATTAGATTAGTCTACAATATCATTATTAATTAATTTAGGTCAGTTTTTGCTAATGTTTACATGCATGCACTTTTTAATTAACCTAGATTATGCTTAAAGAAATTATATTTTCCTTAACATTTTGGTGAACCTAATTGATCTTAAAGACCACTCTAATTCTAGGATTTCTCCTCAACATTATAACTTTCAAATTATATATATATATATATATATATATATATATATATCTTTCTATATTTTCTTGTCTTTTGTCACCCTCCCTCCCAAGGTTATTTTATCCTTATGGCACCTCTTAGGGCTTGTTCCTTGGCTTATTTACTTATATTCATTTCAAATTATAGCATTTTCTTATCATTCATTCATATTGTGTACATCCATCCTTGATATGCTTGTCAAATTTTCTATAGAGGTTTTCTCTTACCAAATTTTTTCTTTCTCATCCTTCACTGAGTTGATTAGTAACTACCTTCTTATGTTATAAATTCTTTTGAATTTTATTTATACCTCTCATGATTATCCTACGCATTGTAATAACAATTAACATCTACTTAGTAAGGATTTTATCATGTGATACTACACTTTATTGTACCCACACATGATACAAGTATACATTTTGGTGATACATCTTCTACATGCCATGTTAACCCTATGTTCATAGATTTAAATGTATTGAATGAAATTCTTTCTTTTTTACATCATAATGAGTATATGATGGTTATTTCTCTACATCTCATGATGAATCGTAGAAAATTTCCTTCACATAATGATATGTTATTCCTTGATGATATCCCATTAGCTTCTCATGTAGACTTCATCAATGTTTTGTTTCCTTATCCTACATTACACAAAGACAATAGAATCTTTAGTGAATAAATTTTACTTGACTATTATGATGAATCTACTAACAAATTCTTACATGTTAAATCATGTTTAATAGATAATTATCAACACTTAGATGAATTCATATTATTGGTTAACAAGTTTAGATTATACTTTAGTAATAGAGCCATATAATGGCTTCATTCATTTTTTTCCCTACAATTCTAATATGAATTTGGAACTTTCATTACACATTTTCTATCCCTAGATCAAATAAGGATAATATGGACTTATAAATCACCTATCATGACCTATATTTCAATCCTAAGTATATCCACATGGATTATGTGTCTCATATAGCTTACTTCCTTTTGGATCTTGATTCACATGATTATAATTTAGTAGGGCACACATAAAAGGTTAGGAAGGAAAAAAATTGTAAATCTGCCACCACCTAACCTACTGACCAATTGAATTAACTTTCCTCTTTCACATAAGTAAAATAGTAGAACATTGTGAGAATCTCTTTCCATCACCCTTGGGATGATGTTGATCTTTAAATTATGTGGTGACATTGGAGGGTTACTTCCAGGCCATCAACACCTACCATTTCACCTTGCTAAGTCACTTGCACCATAGGTTCTTGGTGAGTTTCCTTTTCTTCCTAGATTTTATTTATTAGAGTATCCAATTTTTTAGTTCAAAAGTGGCATTAGGGTGGATTTATTACACTAGTACCTCATATTATTTTTATTAAGCATGATTTTGCCACAATATTCCAACCAACTATTAATGAAAACATTCCACCTAACTCTTCTTCCTCTTTTTTTCATCCTCACAAGAATTGTTTAACTCATCTTGCTTTGCCCCCATTCAATGTAAGAAATAATGTTTTTTCATGCCTCCCCCTCTACAAATTTAATCCCTTCCTCTTCTCCTTATATAGATTCTCTTTATTTTGTTATCTAGATACCCTAACTACTTCAAAGAATTATGGTTGTAGTATGAATCTCCATGATTGAACCAGGAAAACCAAATTAAAGAGGAAGGATTGAGTTCTTGAGTTAGAGGATTTATATCAAAAATTGGAATGAAACAAGAATGATATCAAGGGAAAGAGTAAGGTCATTAGGGAGGAAAAATTAAATGTGTAAGAGGATATGTTAGCAGTATAGGGCCTTTTCCCTAGTGCCCTAAAAAACCTTTCAAGGTGTTGTGCTCCTCCTTATCTCTTTAAGTGATGACCTTCATCATCAACCTACTAATTAATAAAATGAATGAAATGTGTAAGGAGATCAAAATACACCATAAAATCCTTAAGTGGTTTTTTATTCAAAGCACAAAGACCAAGTTGAGATCCTCACTTGTGGAATATTGGAATGTAATGGATGAAATTGTAACCTTGTAATGAAATATGTCTAAGAAGGATGTAATAGATAAATCTATTGAGAAAGAAATAGGTGAAATAAAATGAACCTAAGGAATTTGGATGATCTCTTTTCTTAAAGATCACCAATTTGACAATATATACTTAGCATGAGTGATAATGGATGGGAATGAGTGATAGAGTGCCTAAATTTATAGATTTTAGGAATGGGGAATGGATGGCTAAGATTGGATTGTAATATCAAGGGTAGAGAATAGTTGAGAGAAATTCCATAGGATATATGAGAGGATGAAGGTAGTTAGAATGTGAATAGCTAGTATTAACTTACCAAATTTAGTAAGTAGTTGTGAGGATGAGGTAAATTAGGGACATGTGCACCTAAGAAGGCTATAACTTTGGGATGTGTTGAGAAAATAATACGAACATAAGGATAAGTGTTTCTAGATGACCAATATCCTTGGAATGTGTTGAGAGAATAATCGGACCATACGAACAAGTTTCTATAGGTGCCCATTATTCTTGGAAAGTGGTGAGTGAATATAGGATTTATTAAATAATAATAATATTTAATTATTTCAGCCATTAATAGGTGGAAATAGGTAATTATTTATTTATTTATTTTGAGGAGATGGAAATGGTGATGAATTAAATAATATGATTATTTAATTTAAGCGTGATACTTTAGGTGAAAGGGACATGTCCCAGTTTAATTAGGACTAGGTGATGGAATGTAGGCCTAGGTGATGAAATCCAAGGTTGATTGGGGATTAGGTGATACCTGTTTAGTGATTATGAATATACCTAGGGAATATTTTAGGTGTCTAAATTTTACCCCTCTTTCATAAAATGCGACTAAGTGGCATTATGTCAAAAAAGAAGAAAAAATAGGATGGGATGGAATGAAGATTCAGTGGTAATTTGCCTCGATCACTTAGGGATGATGATGGAAGTGATGCCCCCTGAAGAGAATAGTTGAGTGAAATGAAACCCAATATGTATCTTGAAAAGACAAAGGGTGATAAAAATGTGTGTCATAAAGGATAAAAATAAAATTGAGAGAATTCATGTTAGGAGGATGTACATGCCATGAATATAGGGTTACTTATGAACTAAGGATTTGAGGGCATGTTGATTGTTGCCTAATACCTGATAATTGGATTTGATTGCATGGATGTACATGTTGGTTGATAAAATATCACAAGAATGTATTGCAATACAATGGCACATGATTGGGATTATGAATAAATTATGAGATGCAATGGATGATGACAACAAATTTTGTCATAGTAACTTCACTTGTAAGGAGAAACCTTTATTTTATTGTAGCACTTAGCATTATGCACCATGATATAAGACTATGATGGCGATGTGTCATGCATATGAACGAACAAACAAACAAATAATTTGCAATAAAATAGTGATCCAATAGACATGTTGTCATTGGCACCCCATCATATGAATGATGAAGGTGACCATGATAGTGTGATTAGTGGAGCACTAAGACTAGAAGCAGTTACATAAAACATAAACTAAAAATGAAAGACAAAGAAAATCAAATAAAATGCAAATAGTGTAGTGAGTTGAAAGGAACACATTGTTATAAGCATACCATCATATGAATGATAAAGGAGATTGAGACAATGTGAGATATGAAACACTTGAACCAGATGTAACAAACAAGAAAAAAAATCAAAAATAAAAATAAAAACCAAAAATAAATATACACAAATTGCACAGTCAAAGACAAAGATAAAGACAAAAGAAATTAATTAAAAAGCATGCAGAAAAGATGAGTTGGTATCCAATGAAATGTTGAAGTCATGGGTGGTTGGGATGGGTAGTCCAATGGGTAGATTACAAACAAGTATTGGACCATGAATTGATGGGATGATAAATGGGGTTGAAAATTTCATTCCCAAGTGGCTATATACAAGTGGATTGTTCCCTAAGAAATGTTAGCAAGGGGATACCCCCAATTAAGCATAAAACAAAGGAAATGGAATGAAATGATAGGGAAGGAAAATGGATGGATGAGGGGTTGGAGGGATGAAAGTGGGGGAAAGTGTTGGTAATTTGAGAAATTTAATGAATGAGGATAATCATGAGTATTTAATGCATGTAGAGGGGATAGTGGAAATGTATGGAATATGATGGAGGGATAAGGGACTTGAGTGAACAATTCAAGGTAAGATATATATAATGAGATGAATAAAATTTTATGGTGGGAATAATATGGATGGATGTATTCTCATAGACTAAAGCATTTTCTTGCTACACATGATTCCTATTTACCAAGTTTTCATCGTGGTACTTGCCCAAGACACCATAAAGACTGGTTTTCACCAGTGGATGAATTCATTTCTCTTTACAATTTCTTTTTCTTTTTCTTTTTATTTTCTTTTTTTTTGAAAAGCTAATGTTAAATGGATTAAGAATAGAAGCGCTTTAGATGGATAATGTTTATGGGATCTTTTATCTCATGACCATCATGAGTAACTAGCTTGTAGGCTCTAGATCCAAACATGGTAGTAATGGCATATGGACCCAACCATTTTGGCTCAAATTTTTCTTTCTTTTCTCTATATTGGGTGGTGTTCTTTTGGTTTTCCTTAAGAACAAGGTCTCCAATCTCAAATTATTGAATGTGGAGGCATTATTTATATCCACAATGCAATCGATGATATTCTTTAAGGTGATTGAAAGAAATGAGACAATTTTCCTCAAGGAGTTCTAGCTCATGTAAGCATGATGCTTGGTAATCCTCTTATAAGATGAGGTTAATAAAAAAGACACACAAGGAAGGATGATAAACCTCTATTGGAAAGATTGTTTTGACACCATAGACAAGTGAATATGGAGTGGTGCTAGTGGGAGTGTGAATAGAAGTGTTGTAAGCCCAAAGGGTGGGATTAAGTTGAAGGTGGCAATCATGACCAATGGTATTGATGATTTCCTTAAGGATTTTGATGATGGTTTTTTTAGATGCCTTGGCTTGACCACGTAATTTAACTACATGCATATTTTTGGATCCTTCTTTGCCTACCCTACCTAAGTTTCTAATGGAGGTTGTCGAAGAATTATTTATTTTTTCATTGTAGCTTATTACTATATTTATTTATATGCACTGCATAAGATAAGTTCACTTAGTTATTTATGTTAATTAGTTATGTTCCCATGGAATATGCACTTCATTTCCTCTTATACATTTAATAATTCAATTAGTTAAATGTCCATGATTTGCATACTTGATTGTCACTTATCTAGTCCTAGTTAATTTATAATCCTATCACTAGAACTAGCTCCACCTATTAGACATAAATAGATTTAGTTAGCTCCATATATTATGGGTGTTGAGTCTTAATCAACTAAAACCATTTATGTATTTCCTTTCCCAATATAAGCATAGGCATATTATATGTATTGGTACTCTCTTTCATTTCTTGATTAAAAAATAGTTTATTGTATCACATTAAGTTTGAGTGTCATTGTTTTCCCCTTTAACATTATTTTTATTGTAATAACATTCTTAACCAAGTACACTAAATTCCTATAGATTGAGAAAGTAAAAAAAGGAGATAACTAATTCTATTTGGATTCTATATTTTTACAAATTAATACATTGTTTTTAATAGTTAAGCAGGGTTTTGAAAGGGCCTTGACCCTTGTACAAGGAGAAACATAGAGAAATAAGGATAGGCCAACAACAAAGAAAAACCACATAGAATGATAGGACTACAAAAAATAAAGCATTACAACAACATTACAAAGCATAAAAAACACCTGACCAACACTATGGCGGTGTTTCAAGGAAATAAGTTGATATGAAAAAAATTGTTGGTGACTTACCCCAATACGCCCCAATGGACCGAGGGATGGAGGCAATATTTCCCCTTGAGATATTGACTTGGAAATCATTCAATGGAAATATTGTGAAGGGCTCCAGATCCATGGGTGTTTGCTTATGTGATCATTTATTTAAAGGGATACCATAGTTCAGAAATTTGATATAGTCTAGATGCAGGCTCCTTGTCATTTTGTGATTGCTATGGTGTGGATGGGCTTCTTATCATGGAGCCAACAAACCGACTAGTCAGAGCTGTCAGAATTATAGAGTCCTAATGGGAGGCGGAGTATGGATGGAAGTGACACAAGACAGTTGATTCTGAAATGGGAAAGAATCACTGTTTTGGGTTATAGCAAAGGCAATGGCAGAGAGAAACACTGATCCTGAAGCGGGGTTTCACCTAACCAGAGAACAAGGAGAATCAGGAACCTTCAGGGAGACAAACTAGATCCCACCCATGACTTTACAGAAAAGCAAGGACCAGGCTGCCTGATGCCTGGGCTCTGCACAGTATGCATGGCAGAGGAAATGAGAACTTGGGGTGAATCATTACTAGTGCAAAGATGGGGCGACATGCCGAGGTCTTTTGCGAAATTCTGCCCAAATACTGGGGCAGGCTTGCAGGCGGTAACCTGGCGGCGGCAGGAATTGCGGTTGCCCGACCAGCTTCAAACGCGCGAATATTGAAAGATCAAAGTGGCTTCGAGCAAGTGTAAGAATGAGACAAAAAGATAAATCAATAAAGAAAAAGACCAACTGACAAAACAATTCAATAGTCATCGTATCTCTTGCAAAAACATAAGCATACGTTTAGATTGGTACTATTGTAGAAAAGATACATATGTTAAGGCCTAGATTGATTAGATAATAAATGAATAAAGATAGGCTAGGAAAATATATATGTAAACAGGACACTTAGCTTCAACAATATTCCCTTACGATTTTCATGAAAGCTTGATATTTTATGTAGTATATAGTTTACTTTTGTTTGAGTGTTAAGTATAGATAGTGCATGTGTAAATTGTACTCTCAAGATAGTGACAGATCCAATTCAATGAATAAGTCAAGGAAAAGTTCCCCTATTTAGGTATAAGATCATTTATTATGAGATGATGGAATATGTGAAACAATAGATACTAATAATTTATGAAGCCATGGGATGTAGATAAGTGAAACAATAGATACTAATAATTTATTATGATAGGTAGATAGGTGAAACAATAGATACTTATAACTTATGAAGTCATGATAGGTGTATAGGTGGAGGATAGGAGAAGGAATCTCCAAAGATTATGTTACAAAGGAACAAGATGCCCCATACTAGAGGTAGTACAATCATGGATAGAATATAGTAAAGGATTCTTGAGATGAGAGGCTGGTGTATAAATATAGATTTTGGAGGAAGTAAGGGTTTGCATTGTCCAAAGCATACATGGATAATTTTTCCCCCTAGTTTTATCAAGATCAAAGATGAAAGGGTAGGGGGATGGATTAGATACGATGAAGGATATGGATAGGATAATTAATATCAAAGGAAATAAGGAAGAATGTATTTGGATAGGATAATTAAGATCAAAGGGAAGGAAGAATTTATTTGGATAGGATGAGGGATATGGATAGGATAATCAAGATCAAATGAAGGAAAGAAGAAATTATTTGGATAGGATGAGGGATATGTGATGGAATGAATGAATTAGAGGTAGATGAAGCTTTTTGATGAGACGGTTTGGATGCCAATTTAGTTTGTGCTTTGATATGCATTACTTGGATAGAGATGGTGGGATCTTGTGGAGGATAAGGATCATGAGGGAGATTAAGAGGGATGTTGGGATCTTGCAATAGATATGGATATTGTTTACTTTAACTAGACTTATGAGTCCAAGAAAATGATATAGATTAAGATAGAGATCGTTTACTTGAACTAGAATTGTGAGTCCGAGCAAGTGATATAGATTAAGATAGAGATTGCTTACTAGAAATAGATTTATGAGTTTAAGAAAGTGATAAAAATTAAGATAGAGATTGCTTACTTGAACTAGACATGATTCTAAGCAAGTGATACAAATTAAGATAAATATTTCTTACTTGAATTAGACTTATGAGTCCAATAAGTTGATACAAAGTAAGATAAAGATTGCTTATTTGAACTAGACTTATGAGTCCAATAAAGTGATACAAATTAAGATAGAGATTGCATAATTGAACTAGACTTATGATTCCAAGAAAGTGATACAAATTATGATAAAGATTTCTTACTTGAACTATACTTATGAGTCCAAGCAAGTGATACAAATTAAGATAGATTATTTAATTGAACTAGACTTATGAGCCTAAGAAAATAGATTAAAATAGAATTTGTTTACTTGAACTAGACTTATGATTCCAAGAAAACAGATCAAAATATATATTTTTTACTTGAAAGATACTTATAATTCTAAGAAAATGGATCAAAATATATATTTTTTACTTGAACTAGACTTATGAGTCCAATAAAATGAATATGGAGTGGAAATTTCCAACTCAAGAGTAGCTAAATTTCTTAATCCAATATATAAGAGATCTAGATTAAGATTTAATAGATTTTGATGATATTGTTGGTAATGATATGTTGCTTTTGTGAATTAAGACAAGCTACCAAAATATTTTTTATTTTGCAATCCTTACCGAAGATAATAGTTTAAATTCTAATGAAATAGTGTAAGATATTTTACCAACGAGATATGTGGTAGATCTATATCAATTCTAGTTGTCCAAAAATTTGAAAGTGTGATTCTTAGATACAATTTTAGAAATCCCAAGGGATATTGATATTCACTCAAAAGTGACCCAAGATTGCTCAAAAGCGCTATAATTCAAATTAAAAGTGTCCTAGAAATAATCAAAAGTGTGGAGGAATGACTCAAAAGCACATTGCTATCAAATGCAGCCCAAAATAGTTCAAAAGTGCAATAGAATTAATCAAATGCGTAGAATGATAATTCAAAAGTGCATATAAATGATTCAAATTCACCACAAAATAGACCAAAATATGTGTTGTTTCAATTGAAAAGGGTAGTTAAGTTTATATGCAGTTTTTTTTTGTTTTACAACACTTTTATTTTAACTAGACTTTATTTACTTGAACTAGACTTTGTTTACTTGCACTAGACTAGTCAATTTTTCAAGATATAAAATATTTAAAATATATATACTCTAAACACATTAATAGCTCTAAATATAAGAGTAAAGACAATATTGTTTCTTGTTTTGTTTTGTTTAGAATATTTTGATTTGTTTTGTGGTTTTTGAGTTTTATTTGCAATTTAAAAACACACAAAGAAATAATGCCAAAGACAATTCCTATGGCTCGATTTGGATGATATATCCCCTTTTGGTTTCAAGTTGGGAAGGTTTTTTAAACATCCAAACATGGAAGACACATGAACAAGCCTACTCAAGTGATTTTATCAATCCTCGTAGGCACAAGGCACCACAAGAAAATATAGCCAATAAGTTTCAATGGGGCTTAACAAGCTCAACTAGGGGCATCCTCTATATACCACAAGAGTAAGTGAATCATAATATGTAGATGAAAGGGAATAATTCCAAACAACTAGGAAAAGGTAACTTACTCTCTATCTTCACTTCTCTAAGGTGTAAAAATTTTAAATTCTTAGCCCATATTGATATGATTCAACTTCCAAGAGGTGTTTCTTTTGATTTGCCCCTCACTTTTTATACTTTGTCGAAACATGGGAGTTGAGCTCATCCCCTAGGGTGATGAAATTCCCAAGAAAGCATCTTGAAAAAGAAAAAATGATCACTTATTTTTTATCATCAAGATCACACTAAGATGCAAGAGGAGAGCATACATAAGTAGAACTTACGGGTTAAAATATATTGATTTATTTTAGATCCCAAAACCAAATGTGAAAGATTGAGTTTAAACCTAATTTTAGATGTGAAAAGAAAATCCAAATATGAATGCCTAATGTAAATTGGGTAACAAAGATGAATAAAGAAACTATGAGAACTTTGAAATTTAAAAGAGAAAGGGTGATTTGAATGAAGGTACTATATTTCCAAAAAAAAATTGAAAAAAATACTTGGTCCAATGCACACACAAAATCCAATCCTTGCACACAAAGATCAACAAAATCCTAGAAAATAGTACTAGCTCAGATCAAGGGGTTAGGTATGTAGTGTAGAAAATTGTACACCTTTACAATTTCACACTATGTTTTGCATCCCCTTAATTAATTTCATTTAATTAAGCTTCTAATTGACCAAATTATATATTTCAAAGCCTTATTATTCCTTCTTTTTCAAAGGGAAACCTATATTAAACAATTGCCAACATTAATTTAAACACCTTGGAAATTGTGTGTCGTGGATTTAGGTCCCCTTTAAGTGCTAGGACCCAATTTTTAATATATTTTTTGTGGCATTTTAATGATTCAAATTCAAGTTTCAAAATTTCAACTTTTGGAATCTAATTTTCAGGACATTAGATAAACACCTATAAATACAAGGTCTTTTTATCAATTCAAATCTAAGCAACATTAAGAGATCAATACCAAGAGAAAATATTATTTTCAAGAGCATTGAAGAGAAGATTATTAGTCATCTACAACAACATTCAAGATCATATCAGCATGTTAAAGTCTATGCATATTCATGTCATGTTTTGGAGCTAACATTGTGATGTAGGTTTCAAGCATTCAAGCAAGTGTTCAAGCATCAAATAAATCAGCCAATCAAGCCAATTCATGCAAGATCCAAGCCTTAGAGAGATGTGTTAGACTTCAATCCTCTAAGGGAAACCATTAAGGGCTTGGTGAGTTGTAACATAGCTTTGTTCATTCATCAATTCCTTCCATTCATCATTATTTCATTATCAAGGTTTAATTACCAACATGGGGTTTGACTAAGGAAAACCCTTATTCACCCAAAAATAAACATTTTTGCTTTTGTCTTTGTATGTGCAAATTTACAGGTGAAGAAGGACTGAAAATTGATCAAAGGAGAAATTTTGCAAAGTTGTCAAAGTTTTCAACATTGTTGTCAAGATATAGAAAATCATCTACATAAACTCATCTACAGATTTTATTTTTGGCTTTTTCACAGTCAAACTTGGGGAAAATTAGATAAACACCTATAAATACAAAGAGAAGAAAATTAGAAGCTTAGATCTTGCACCAGAGTACCCCTGAATTTGAGGAAAATCTTAGTGCAAAGACCCATTCGCCCTTGGTTGAATGAGTTCTGCTACAAGTCTTGAAACCCACTTTTTTGGGCAGGTTTACCATTTTCTACACTTCCCAGATCTATCTGCAAACTATCGGTTTTGTTTTGTTATTATAGAAATTTTTATTTCAAGTGTTAGGTCATGCAACTCACTTAGTTAATGCATTTTAAATCATCTCCTAAATATCCAATCAGTCATTTCTGTCATAAGAAAGCTAAGATCCAATATCCCAAAATACGGTTGGCTCACCTCAAGGTTGAAAGTCAATCCTATCCCTTTGAGATCTCTCTTTCTAATAGAATTTTAGAGAAAGGCACGTAGATCCTATTTTTCTAAACAATAGGGACATAGGACCCTTTTTTCTTCATTTCAAGATATAAATCAAATTTGTCAAAATATCAAAAAATTAAATATTTATAGATTGGCAATCAGTTAAAATTAATTCCCAAATTCTCACTATCCACTAATCAAATGCATAGTAACATATATCATATGCATTTGTTGAAAATAAGGATTAATATATGAAGTAGGGTGTGGTTTACAGGTTTAACGACTTGTGGCCCTACCTTCACAATATCCATGACTAGTTTTCATCTCCTGGAAGCCTATAGTCTCTAGGCAGATTGAGCTTTATCCCAACACAAGGGGGTTCTTTTTAGCAACCTTCACCTCCTTTGTGGGGAAAAACAGTGTGTTGGACAAGGGGTGAATGTGGGGTATTCATTCGCTATCCATCAGACCTCGGTCTCGTTCTTTCAATCCTCTTACAGAGTCATTGAATACCAGACCAGTTTGGGTTTGATTGTCGATTCTCCCTCTCCAGTTTTGGGAGGATTCATGTTATGAAGCTTTTGGAAACACCATTGGACACTTTTTGATGGTGGACTCTACAAATCGGGAGCTTGGGAATACTACAGTAGCTCGTATTTTAGTTGATTTGGAAATCTCCAAACCTCTCCATGGTGATGTAGTCTTATTGGTGGAGGAAAGACCTTGGAAGTAGCTCCTAGACTATGAGGGCCTCCCTTTTCGATGTAGGAGATGCTTCTTTGTGGGTCATTTGGCCTCTAGTTTCCCTCATTCCCATTGCAAGGGTGTTGCTACCTAGTGGAAGGATGCTCTCTTGGATCATCACATGATGGATTCTCCTCCTTCGAAAGGTTATTTCGCAGAGGACAACCCTATTGATTCTTCTCAAGAGTCTGTGTCTTGCCTAGCTCCTCTTCTCACTGGCAGCTATCCCTTCTGGGGAACCACTATTGCCTTGAATTGCTATCGCTATTTAGGTTGAGCCTAACTAACCTTCATTGAATTCCTCTATTGGTCCTTCAATCGTTCATGTCTACTCTTCTTCATTTTTGTCTCCCTCATTGCATGGTGGCTCATTTTCCATGGTGGCTATTATGGATCCGCTCCTCTCGCCTCGCTTGGTGGACTTTGATTTTGAATCTTCCTAGTCTGTTGTGATGAGAAAGAAGAAGGGACTCCCTAAATCTATCGTGACTTCACGGCCTAGGGTTAAGAGATTTAGATTAGTCCCCTCAGGTTTTGGGGTTGTCTAGTCCCTGTCTGTGGTTCGACAGTTGTCTGTCAGTTGTTTTGTGTGTGGCATGTCCTCTTTTCCTAGTTCATTCTTGGTTTGAACTACCTTCTTTTTGGCCCTAAGGGATTTTGGTGTAAATGGTACAACACCCTATAAATGTTTCTTATTTAATCAAAAACATATATCATATGCAGGTTAGTATATATTAGATACACGTTAGGATTTATCAAATGCACATCAAGAACTATCAACTATGAGTCAAGATCTCTCGTATGTGTGTCAAGATCTATTAGATATGTGTCAAGATCTATCAATGTGTGTCAAGATCTATCAAATGTATGTCGGGATCTATCAAATGTTCATCAAGATCTATCATATGTGTGTCAAGATCTATCA
>VDFB02021779.1:0-69661 GCA_007258455.2 Sequoia sempervirens
AAAGTACACTCTCTTCATTGTCCAAATTAGCATAATACCCCTAGCTTGAATATTCTGTTGAACAAGATCAAGATCCACCTTGATAGGAGCTTTCTCTTGGAAGATGTGGCCAAAGGAGGCCTTATTCCAATTCCTCACATTGACCTTAACCGCCACAAGCTTCTTGGCCACCTTGCACATAGCCGATCCATCCACTTGGATATCCCTTCAAGAACCAAGCTTGGATTTAAATTTTGGATGAGACGTCTACATTTTTTCAAATCTGAAGGGAAAATAATGCTTGCAACCAACCACCTCAGCTGATAAGGATATCAGAAAATGGTCTGAACCCAAACTTGTAAGGGTTGAGAGGGAGCAAGAAAATGAGCCATCCATTCATGTGAAAGAAACGCCCAGTCCAGCTTAACCTAGATCAAAGCATCACCAATCCTGCAGTTCGACCAAGTATACAAAGCTCCATGCAGATCAACATCGAACAAAGAATTATCATTAACAAAAGACATTAAGTTGAATCTACTCTCATCATCAATATGAGAACCTCCGAACTTATCATCAGAGCTTAACGAAGTGTTGAAATCTCCCATAACCAACCAGTGTTCAGAGGGAAAATCAGCCTTGAAGGAACATATATTCCCCCAGAAACGCTTTCGAGCATTTTTGACATTAGGAGCATAAATGTTCAAAGCGACCCATGAAAAATCACTTTTATTATGATAAAAGGGAAGTAGCAATGTGATTAGGGACCTCATAGATGACCTTCCCAACAACAACTTTCATATTCTAGAAAGTAGCTACACCCCCAAAAGCACCATCCGCATTAAAACTGTGAAGGCCACACTCCTTAAATAATATTTTCTTAAGACACTCCAACCTTTCTACATGCATTTTCGTTTATTGAATCAAGATCACATCTAGTTTATGATCCCTCACTAAGTTAGCAAGGAGATCCTATTTGTGAGGGTTATTCAACCCTCGAATATTCCATGATAGAATCTTCATAGAGGAGTCTGAAATGCTCCCTTAGGACACGTCTCAAATAAAATTTTCTGGGAGCCATCAACAATATCAACTTTGCTTTCCTTCTCCCTACTCTGAAGTAGAGTGGGTCTCCCTCTGCCCCTTGGTTCCGAGCCACAATCAACCTTTGACCAGTTCCTGGTATCCACCCCTTGAGGTGACGAGTTCTTCTTCCTATTTCTAGTCTTGATCAAAGAAAAGGGAGGTTCCTTGATCTGTTGTGAGTTTACCAACTCATAGCCATTGACAGAAGAGGTGAGCACCATATTTGAAATAACCCTAGGGGGGTCCTGCAAGACTGCCTCCATACCACCCATCTCCCTTTTAGTGGGAGAAAAAATTAACATAGACAGTTCCTTAGCAACCTCCACCATCTCAACTATGTTAGGAGCCTCCATTCCATTAGATGGAAGAGCCTCCTCACTAGCAACCACTTCCCCTTCTTCCACTAGCTAAATATCCCCTGACAGGACCCGAATACCGTAAGGAGATCCAGCCTCAACATCCACCCCTCTCGGCATACCTACCTCCTTACTAGAGGTATCCATGACCATCTCCTCCGAAATCACCTGATGCTTAGTAGCATCATCCCCTTCCACAACACCAACTTCTGAAACGTTTTGTTTCTCCTTCCATTCCATATGTGGCTAAGATAGGATAGGTTTAGCCCGAGGGGCATTTCTTAGCCCAATGCCCAACCTTTTTGCAGTGGAAAGAAGTGAAGGGGACTAATTCATATTCAATTGATTGGTTCCATCCCCCCAGCTTCAAGTTAATCATCACCTTTTCAGGCAGGTCCACAGATTGATCCATAATCACACAAAAACGAGCATAGACTAACCTATTCTTAGAAGCAGTCATTTGATCAATGCAAAGAAGTTTACCAAACATATTAGCAATACCAACAAACACTAGTTCATCCCAAAACTCTAGAGGCAAATAAGGGAGCCTAACCCACATAGGGGCAGAGGAAAAAAAACAAGAATTGGGGTTAAAACCAACCTCCCATTGCTTAATAACCAAGGATGACTTACTGATCAACCACAACCCTCCAGTAAGAACATCGACCATGTCCTCGTTGCAAGTGAAGGAGAATGAAAAAAATCCTTTAGCCATTGCAGCTACTTCCACCTGGCCTTTCGTCCTCCACCATTTAGAAGCAAGATTATGGACCAACTCGACATTAGGGCAAGGGCCCATTAACTTTCCAACCAGAGTGAGGTTCATAGACACCAACCGGTTCTCAATAATGTAATCAGGAACCGAAACCGAGTATTCTCCTATAACTGGATTTGCTTGAAAACTAACTGACACCAAGGAGCTCTTTCCTTTAGGTTTAGCACCCAAAAGGCTAGACCAGCTTGGTCCATTTGAAAAGACCTCTACATGCTTATGTCCTTCACCATCGACACCTTTTCTAGGAATCTTCAGATGCGAGGAAGAGGACAGGCTCACATTATGAGGAGGAATGACACCCACACAATGTTTGGCAAGAGGACCTTCACCCAAACTCAAAGAGTTTGGAACAAAAGATAGAAAAGAGGACCCACCATCAAAGCCCACAGCCCCACCACAGGCTAACAATTCTGCACCATCAACGACAACAACTTCTAACCTACCGCCATTACCACTAGGGGGAGAACCAGCATTTCCCACCCTCGCAAAATTTTGAAAAAATGCCAACCCGCTAGAAGAGTCTCCCATTCAAAGCATAATCATTTTTTTTTGTTATTTTAGTATTTTTATTGTTATATGCACAAAAATAGTGTTTTTTGAGAGGATGATGGGTCCTATGACCTTTCTTTTTGTAGTTATCATCATACATCTAGTTTAGTTTGTCATGGATTTTTGAACATTTTTCATGATTATGGGAGGTGATGAGATAAGGTGGATATGACTATAAGAACTCCATGTAAATTTTATATAAATCTAGATGACTTAATTTATTTTTATTTTTTGTTGTAACCTAAGGGTGTCCCTGCGACTTAGCTTAGCATTGTTAAGGTGAGACTAGTCCTCTAAAGATGCACACAATAGCTCACAAACCACGTGCATCGGGTAAGCCCAGGCCTCAGGGTCGAACCTGGAACTTGTGGGGAGCAAACCCATGGCCCAAGCCAACTCCACTACCTGTGTAGGCTCTAGATGACTTAATTTTTAATACATATTTTATCAATATAAAAAGGGAGACCCTACTCATAATTTTTAAAAAAACTTATAATTATTAAAAGCACCAAAATGTTAATTCATATTTATTTATTTTAAAAATTAAATATATATGAAATGTATATTAATTTTCATTTATATATATATATATATATATATATATATATATTAATATAAAGGTAATTATTATTTGACTTTCTTAATGTTTTAAAATTTGTTCATGTGATTCAAAAAATATTGTTTCTTCAAACTCTACTTTATTTTTTTAATTTTTAATGATTATAATATCTATTATTAAATGTTTTATTTATATTTAATGTGATTTAAAAAAAAATTAAATTAAATTATATAAGAAATTTGCATATTTTTTATACTCAATATTGTTAATTTTTTATTAGAAAGATAAATTTTATGTCGGAATATTTTAGTGTATATATATAGAGTGTATTAAAAATAAATAAATTGGAGAAATAAATAATCTAGTATGTAGTGACAACATAAAGACATGTTCCATTTTTCAATATAATTGAGACATTCAAACCAACATTGTTTAGCATTTTTTAATTTGTTTCAATTATATAAGAACATTGGTCAAGAATTTATAGATTATGTAAACTAATGAGTTGTGGCATTTTTTATGTAGATTCAACTATTAATTTTAAAGTTTTTTTGAAGAATTGTTTCTATCATTTTTTCTACTTTTATTAAGTGACTATTTTCTATCTCACCTAACTTTCACTACAAATAATTTTCATCCATGATTTCTTGTAATTATATCACTAACTCCAATCTCTAACATCTCTATTTTTTGGTGAATCTTATTAAATATTTTGTTTATTATTGATTTTTAAAATGGTACTAATAAAAAAATTAGTTATATTTTAGCATCTCATTATTTTGATAGGTGGGAGGAGACTCTGTTGAGGGTTCGATTTAAGCCTTGGGGTTCTATCCAAAATGTTTTATCTAAGGGGATTCAATCTAACACCCTTTAATGACTTCTCTAGTCTTAAATTATGCATTTTCTAAAATATACATAATTTCAAGAAAAAATCAAGATGTTCCATAAATGAGATATAAATTTATGCTTCAACTATATGAATATTTAATTATTAAGAAAGCTCAATAGTGGACTAATCTTATGTTCAACTATCTCGAACCCTATACACAACTTGAACAATTATGAGTCCTAGTTTAGGGATGGGTCTATCTAAGGCATGACTTGAATGGCTACCCTTGAGCATGTCTATTGAGTATGTTCTTTAGAATAAATTAAGTGGGTGTGCATGGTAGATAACCTAAAAAATTAAACACATTTTTTATACTGAGAAAAGCTACAAAATAAAAACTAAAATTGTAAAAATCTATCTATAACCTAAAACCTATCATTACATTTTTTTGATAATTTTATGTTTTCCATTGCTCCCAATGGTTAAGGATCATGAAGGTTTGATGAGGAAAAAATAGATTTCACCAAGAAGACTACTCATTCAAAGGTAAAGTTTGTTTTGAGTTTGTAAAAATATCTAAGCTTCCTATTTTTTTAAAAAAAATTGAATGTTTAAATTTTTTTTCTAACATTTTGTTATTGTTTCTTTCATTTTAATATTTTAATGTACCCTCATTTTGTAATTTACTTTTCACTCTTTTAATTTTTTATTTTACTTTTCATTATTTAATGTGTGTATATAGCTGATCATGATGTTGCTAGTTCTAGATTAATGGGCCTAGGGATAGAAAGGTCTTTCAAACTTGATAAGAATCAAATCTTTGGTAACATATCATAATTATTGAGAAGCTTCCTAGAGATGGGGTTTTTTTTAGCATTGTAGTCAATGTGATAACAACTGAAAACTCTTATTTGTGATATGTTTGGCTGAGGATTTAGAAATTAGCTAGGATTGAACAAAAATTGGTTTCCAAAAGAAAAATCCTCTCATATATAAAAGAGTAAGAATAAGTAGCTATTGTAATAGAGAGAAAAATAAAAATCTCATCATTTATCCAAATAAGGATTACATACGCCACACACAAACCCATATTTCATCTCTCCAATAGTAGTTATGATACATCCTTTAATTTTGATATCATCTTCACAAGAATATACTAATATTTTCCACAAAGGAGGCTCATCCAATGGAGCACATGAGAATGAGACGTGTTAAAATTACAATGTTATGTCACACTTTTATAAAGGAAACAACCAACATTGATCCAACTTTTTAATGTGAATCACTAGAAAGTGTCAAATGTTTTGAATTTTGAAATGATGTAAACTAGCATACCTATATTTTTAAAATATATGTAAAGTACGCCGAGAGATATCCTTCTCAAGGTGCCTATTTTTAATCAATTGAACCTTAACCCAAATTGAAGCTTAACCCTAACCATAAAGCTATATGAACCCTAATCGTAACCCTATTTGAAGTTGGTTCGAATTACTGGCTCATAGACAAGGACAAATTCCCTAGAAGAGTGTCTTTCAAGTTTGAAAAATTGTAGATGGAAAACCCAAACTTCGAAATGGTTGTCACTGACTCCTGACTCACCCAAACAGTTGATCATCGCAATAAGATGTGCATGTTCAACATAAAGTTAAAATTCATAAAACTCAGACTGAAAGAGTGGATTATCCAAGTATTTAGAAATCTTTTCAGAGAAAGGATCTCCTTGAAAGTAGAATGGCTAAGATCCAAAAAGACCTCTCAAATGATTTTTCTTACATCCTAATAGAAGAAGAGAGGAATCTCATAGTTCAATTGGATGGTGTCGATAGTTTTGAATAAATCTATTGGAGACAAAAATCAAGGATTAAATGACTTAAATAAGGTGTAAAACCAAGTTTTTTCATTTAACATGCAAAATGAGAAGGAAAAGAATCATAATATGAAGATTGAAGATGCTTATGGATAAAATTATGATGATCCTAACACCATCAAGGCTTCCTTGGTTTCCTCTTGGGAAAAATGCTCGTGGAGGAAAATGAAGACAAAAAAGAGAAGAAAGTAGGATCTCTTCTTGGATCATATCCCAACCTTGGATGATGATTCTAAATTCTAATAAAGTAGCTAAAGATGTCATTAAGGAAGAATGTAGGTAACGCTGTGGTCATGGAAGAAGTTAAGACATCTATTTTAAGAATTGAATGTGCCAAAGTCCCAGACCCAAATGGTTTTTGTACCTTCTTTCCAAAAGTTTTGGAATGTAATGGATGAGGAGCTCTGTGACGTGATTCAGGGATTGAAGGAATCATGTTTTGTCTTAAAGGCACTCATTCCCAAAAAGACTGATTCTAGAAAACCTAGGATTTTAGGCCTATTTTCTTATGCAATACTATGTACAATATCATCTTAGTTCATCAAGTACTTTTGAAGCAACACAAAACAAAATGTCATGGTGATCCAAATATCCATGTATGTGAGAGTGCAACAGGAGCATGTTCTAAACAAATCTGTTGAATCTTGAGAAACATATACCATCTCAAGCCTAGTCTAGCACATTCTGCTCCTTGTCTAGTATTTGTCTCATATGAAATGTTGAGACCTATCCTTGTGGGCTTGTACCGAACGAAACCAAAGACAACCTGAAGAAAACAGTTACTGGCCTATGAAAGTGAAAAAACCTAACAACAAAAGCTTTTTTTGGTGTTTGATTTATTGGATTCCAACGAATTCCGACCTCCTATGGTTTTCGGGAGCAAAAGCAACACATGACTTCCACTTGCCTGTCATTTTAAATGCCGCTTCAAAAGTTTTACACAGACTTGCGATCAAATCTTTGATTTCTCTTTGCAATCAAAAATATTATTTATTTATTTATATGTTCTTTTAGTTTATGCAAATATTTGAATTATTTTTATTATTTATTGATTTATTTATTCTTTTTCTTTCATCAAATCTCTTTGATTTTATTTTTTTGTTTCATCAAATCTCTTTGATTTTATTTTTTGTTTCATAAAATCTATTGTAGCTGCACATGACTTCCACCTGTGTGTCATTTAAAAAAAAAAAACACCGAAAATAGGCCCTTATAATCTTTGTCATCATTAACATGAAAAAAATTCTAGGTCAAGTCCAAAATTAAAGTATGTCATACCAATATTTGACATCCCAAAACAAACTGTTAGAAATTGAAATATGCCTCTAAATGTCGAATGAGAGAGGAATTAAGAAAGGGAACACAAAAAATCATAACAACTCATAGGCTTTATAGGAAACAAATCAACTCATAAGCTTTATAGGCAACAAATCCTTAATGAGGAATCACAATTTCATGATACCCATTATTACATTTTGAAATTTCTTTTTAAATCCTTGGATTATTAGAAACCAATTGAATAAGCCCCTTGTTTGGGAGCTAAGTTTATATTTTAGAATATTTTTTTTAAAATCAGTTGTATAGGGAGGACCATCCTTTCATTGAGTTGTATAGGGAGGACCAATAGATGTTTCTAGATGTCAAATCTTGTCCAAGAGTTATATAAAAATGTCAAATCATGTCCAAGAGTTATATAACAATCCCCCTCTGCTTTGTTTGACACATATATTACATCTACTCTGAAATTCAAAAACAAAATGAACCTCTATCATGAACCCTTACAAAAATGAGCAAAAATGAGAAATATTTGAGTTGAAATGTAAAACAACAATCTCTTATTCTGCTTTTGAGAAGAGAGTAGATTGAAAGTCAGTATTCAATAAAGTTGAATCAAAGCATAATGATAGGAGTTATTTTATTTTACTTTAGAACTATTTATTTTATTTTCTTGATATTGTTTACTTTATTTTAATTTTTTACTTTTATATTAACTTTGAGAAATATAGTAATAGTTTTTATGTAAGTAGTAACAACATGTAGAATGCCTATGAGGTAATTGGTATGCAAATGCCAATTTCACCATTGTAAGTAGATTCTCACTTGATTTTCAAGTAAGATCTAATATCAAATATGGATAGATTATTTCAAGTGAATATTTAATGTAAAGTATTTTATTTTATTTTTGTCTTATGTTATTATTGGACTTCATCAACATCAGAATAAATCAACATTGTATCCCTTGTTTAAAGGTTGAACAGAAGTGGGTGATAATTTAACCTTGCCTAGCAGATATAAGAGGTAGACTGAAATCCCCTATATTTTTCTTGAAACTACAATATGATAAACAAATAGATACCCAACCAAATACAAAGGGCCAGTGCATCTTCTTCTCTTAAAATATACTCTAATAAGCCTGCAATTATCTTGGCTCCAAAAATCACAAATTCTTTTCATTTGAGACTTATTCCCTTCAATTTGGCAATATGAAAGTGTTCTAAAGCTCTGTAATATCAAAGGCTAATGACAATTATAAGATTTCTAAGATCCAATTGCCTCAGCATGATCCAAACCAAAATACAAAATACATCTCATGTTCAAACAATTGACTAATAAATCTGTTGAGATTTTGGTCCAGAGAAAGAAAGAGAAAGTGAGAACATGGCATTACTTTGTGGTGTAAAAGGGAAAAAGAGCTCCAAATATACAATAGGTGATCAAAACAATAGTAGAGATGTACAATATAAACCAAGAGCTCCAAGCTCCATCGATCTATCTGGTCGATTCCTCTATTCAATTATGTATACCCAATTCATAATTTCTAGAATACAACCCAACATTGGGTGAGGACTAATATTATGCACAAGAGAGGCTGTAGTAACCATAGTTGTAGGAACTTACAAACAATAACTACTACTTCACTAGAGCCTGCAAAACAACATAAACCCAATGAAAACCCTCACCACATAAAATCCCAACACAAACCCCTACCACAAAACTGTAACTAAAACACACAATTGGTTCTAAGTTACCCAAAACACTCATTGCCATTGCCAAAAAATTATAAACCCAAAAATTTATAAATTGCCTGGTAATTTATAGTGACACAAAGCGCTTACAGAGCTAAAATGGGGTTGCAATTGATAATAGAAAGCAAAAGCTTACTTGAATTGTTTTCCTGAAGTTTTTGGGATCCTCTTGGTCCTCAAATGGATAAGCCCCCACTAACATCACATACAATGTTACTCCACAGGACTACACATCTGCAACCTGAGAAGCCCACACACAATTAATTTTTTACCTTTTAGAATATGCAAATGACTGTTCATTTTTTTGGAAGAGTAAATGGATTACCTTGGACCGTCATACTCTTTCCTTGATAAAACCTCAAGGGAAATGAAAGAAGGTGTCCCTACTGTTGATTTGGGCCATGAATGGAGGAGAGAGCTCTGAAAATATACAATGTACATAAAACAATTGCAAAAAAAATCTGAAGAAAAAAATGTGGTTAAAGCAATTATGAACAAATAAAAGACCAAAGATATGTGTAATGTCAATATAGCTATTGTGAGTAAAGAAATGTCAAAGACATATACAATATATATGCAACATTTAAGAGGAAAATAAGCTATGAAGATATGCACAAAATATATACAACAATTATGGAAAAATTTCAAAATGAACAAAATATACAATAAATATATTGAAGAAAAACTGATGATGTATACAAAGCATATTCAACAACTATTAAAAAAGGCTAAAAATATGTGCAATGTGTCCTATTAAAAAAACAATGTTGAAGATATACACAATGAAATATCAAAACCATGAAAAAAAAAAAGTAAAACTGAAGATATGCTTGATTTTACAACAATTATGAAGACAAACGTACAATTTAACCTTCAGTCCTATACCAAAATTTCATGAATTTTGTGGATAAGACAGAATTTGTATACATACATTATTGTACAAAAGGATAAATATTACTTTGGACATATCCACGGTAAAAAAAAGAATATGATCATTGAAGACATCCATCCAAAAGGTATAAAGAGCAATTATGGAAAAACAAAACAGATTTTACCTTTGAGTATCCAAAATCACAGATCTTAAGTCGGGGTGTAGGGCTTCCATCCAGTAATGTATTCTCTAGCTTAAGATCACGGTGATAGACTGCTGCAATATTTTCCTATCATATCACAAACACTTTTGGAAACCCCCGAGGGCATTGTGCAATTTACACTACCAAAATAAACCCGATACTAAAATATATTTTGCAATTCTTGGAAGATATTTAACCTTGGAATGGCAGTAGCTGACCCTAGAAATAAGCTGCTGGAAGAAAAACCTGACCTGTTCAAAATAAAGGGTTTCTGTGTATTAGCTGTAACTGAAAAAATGGCGGTCCAAACAACCAAACTTCAACAAGATGAAAGTGACCAGTGAATATAACAGCTAAAATTATGGGGCATCTTAGGACATGGTAATTTGAGTGCACATACAACATGGATTTTATATATCCTTTTTCATCATCTAGGAGTAGTTATGTAGAAGAGATCTTGAAATGAGAGGAAATTAAAAACTAAAAAAATCTATTTTCAATTAAAACCAATGCCTTTCTATATTTAAACTTTATCTAACTCAATGATTAGACAATTAAAAGGTCAATCATCTTTTTAGTGGATAAATTAACCTTTTCCTAATAAGTACAGTCTACACCCTTTTTTTAGACTGGGGAATTGGCTTAGCCTCTTATAACCTGTAGTACACTGGACAAACCTTTTATTATGACTAGCCACACTACATGCCCTCCAATACTACGGGGATGGGAATTGGATCTCACCACCTCTTTTCTGCAATAGAATACTATAACTAATCGAACCAGGCCCCTGCCCACCTACATTGTACTGCCTATTTAAGCTTTACTGCTTCCCTGATCACCATCTACCATGTTAATAATCATGATCTCTAGAAGATTATTTCAATCTTATTTAACTGCAAATTTATCTCTCTCTCTCTCTCTCATATTCTTTCACGTTTTGCACAACCATATTTAGAGCTGTTTAAGAAATTGCAATAGAAATTTCAAAACATATGGATTTCCTTCTGTCATCTTTTATTTATGAGAGTTCTTTAATATACACACTGATATTTCGTTAAAATAAGTTGACTTACTTGTTCGTCCTTGGTTTATAACCTCTGCCACTCTCCCAAACGTAACACAGGGGCATAAACATTTCAGGAAGCCTGAGAGTCCATAATATCGTTCATCAACATGTATTGCCTGTTATATCTATTAAAAACAATAAAGAAGGTGGAGGAAGAGAAACTTACTGGTACAACAATCATGGTCACAGTCACATAGGGCTGTGGACCAATTGGAGAGTTCGTAAGGATATCGAGGATATGGCGCCTGCATGGGAGGTGCAGAAGCGTAGCCTAAACCTCCTCCATATACATGGTGTTGCTGCTGGTACATGTTTACATAGAGGATGAACAAGAAATCATGCCACTGGGGTTTGCTGCTAAATTGATTGTATTATATAAGACTTACATGCCCAAATAAGGAATTTTTCAGGAAGAATCCAATCTCCACTTGTAAATGTTGTATGCACGACGTATTCTAATCTGTTAAAGGATTCAACAAAAGAATTTCTATGAAGTTTAGGTTTTTGAAGAAAGTAGGTGTATTTTGACTGGGATGTACCGGATTTGTGGTCAGCTGGGTTGGAGTTTAAACCATGACTCTAATTTAATTTATTCTATCAAACACAGACATTGTATTCTTTATTCAAAGAAGAAAAACTAATTACTATTATTATTATTTACCTGCTAAACACTACTCGCCCCTCCTGTTTTGACTTTAGAATCCCATAAAATGAAAATATTGGAGAATAAAATCATTTGGAATTAAACGTCTTAATCCAGAAGAAATAGTCTGAGGACCTACGAGATAACTACAAAACCTGTAATTTCAACAGCACGTTGTAGTCTGGTGAAATTTGTGTACCCATGCCTTAATAAAAACCAAACCTAATTCTTTAACTCATTCGAATTCCAATACTTTTTTTACCTACTAACCCTACAACGATTAACCGTAAATCCCTACCTCATCCTCGCTAAAGAGGTCGGCATTACAAATTCGCTCGAACAGCTCCCCGCTAGCAGCATACTCCATCACTATGACAAGATGAGTGGGAGTTAACACCACCTGCCATAAAAAAATTGTAGGGGTTATTGTTGGAAGAGCAATCCACACTCAGACAAAGCAGCTATAGCTACAAAGCATCATCACAACATTCAAAACGGAAGGCCTCAGGTTCGAGTACCAACTGATCTATAGAAAAAGATAAGTAAAGCCACTAGGACTCGAACCCAGTAGATATCTCCTTGAATCGAACAATATTTGGGTGCCTAAGCATGTGGTGGTTAATAATCTCCCGCATAATATTTTGGTCTATCTGCAAACACCACCACAGGTTCAAATCCACAACAAATCCAATTCAAAAAACTCGACAGACACGACAATATTGCCGCAGACAAAACCTCCTTAACACAGAAAGAAAAACAAAATCAATCCACCTGGTTTAGCATTCATATGTGGTTTGTTGTTGACGCAAATAGCAATCCCACCAGCTGATTTGTAGCTTGAGTTGAAACCCTTCGCGTAGGCGAATCATTTCCACATTTATGAGACCCTCATCCTGTAGACGGTAATAAACTACCTATTCTTCATTTGAAAAGAAACAGGTTGCATGTCAATAGTTTGCATGCCAAGGCCACTCTCAAAATTTAATGAATTTTAATTCCTTCAGATTTAAAAAGTAGCACATGACTTCCACCTGCCTGTCATTTTCAATGCAGCTTCAAAAATTTTACGGAGAATATTCTTTCATTGCTTTCACTGTATAACGCCTCTCGGCGTAATTAATAAAATGTATATATTTTTAGTGTATTTTATGTTTGCATTTTTTTTTAAACAAAAAAATATATTTGATTATATTTTTTATAAAATTGACATAATTTAGTTCTTGATCAAATGTTGAAAAATGAAGTTAAATGAGACATTGCTTTTTATATAGTATTTTTTTTCTTTCAATTTTTTTGTGTATTTATAAATTGAAACTTTAGTGTATGGATTTTTTTTTATAAATATATATATTTTAAAATAAATCTTAAAATTTGTGTGTACTAAAAATATATTTTTTTCTATGGGACATCACCTTTTACATCTTAACTACTTATCCAAAATAAAAATAAAAATTATATCATATTAACATAAAATCTTTTCTTTAATGCATCATTTAAAAAATAATAATTAATAAATGATTTAAGCCTTGAGGCGTTCCATCTAAAGGGTTTTAGAAGACCCCATTAGATCAAACTCCCTTTGATATAACCCCTCTAGTCTTAAATCATACCCACAATGAAATTTCCTTTGCACCTATCAAAATGCTAACAAAAAACCATTTTTCTTTAACTTTTGAAGGATCAAATAAATTCATTTAAAAATTATGTTTTGTAAGTATGTAACCATTATTATAAACTTTCCAAAAAGTATAATTTTGCATATTTTAAATTTTATTATTATATTTATATTTTACTTCTTGTGAATGTAGGTTTTCCACCAAACATCAAGGTATTTGTTTCACATGCGGAAAAATAGAGTCTAAAAAATCTAAAAAATATGTGTACAAGCTAGATATTGATGTCCTTGTTTTAACAAATAATAATAATTCCAATACATACAAAACAAGTTATGTGTTACCACATACATCTGTATCCAAATTATAATTACTCTAACTTTGAAATTTAATTTAAAAATTATGCAACAAAAAATATAAAAAAATTCATGCACTAGATATTGATATTACAAATCTATAATTTAAAAATTATAATTTTATCCTTTCAATTAAAAATTATGCATTACGACATAAATGTCACCTTTTAAAATGTTATTTACTATATATAAAAAAAAAGTAATTAAAAGTCACTTAACAAAATTCCCAATTTATTTCTAAATTAAAAAAAAATGGAATCTACACACAAATCCTCACAAATCAATAGTTCGCATCATCTACAAATTGTTAATGGTTTAGTTGCCATATGTTTCACAAAGTAAAAATTTGGTGAAAAATGTTGATCTCAATGTCCTTCTTTGTTCAAAAAGTGGAACACAGTATTGTGGGTTGACCCCATCATAACATAGAATCTTTCCTCTAATGCATCATTTTTTTCAAAAAAAAATAAAAAAATAATAATTATTTTTTCTTGACAAGATAATCAACCTTATATTTTGGTGTTGATGGCCTACTTTTAGTAAAAATAAAAAATAATTAAACTATTAAAATTTTATATTTTTGAAAACTACACTTAAAGATCTACAAAAAGGTGTTATATATATATAGGAGTTGTTGAAACATCAAGTTTTTTGAGTAATTTTATTGTTTTGGTAAATCAGCCCCAAAGTGGTGTTATATGTACATTTAGTAGACACTTTTAGTTGGAAAAATGATCCATATCTAACTTAGCTATAATGAATCTAGTTAGACCATATGTTTGATCAAAATTGATTTTTAGTTGGAAATGTTTAAATTCACTTATGCTGATAAGTTGGCCAAAAGTGTGATACAACTTTGTACTTTTACCAATGAGGGGAATTATAAATGATTACATTTTCTTTCTATTTATACAAATAAGTTTTCTTCTATTCTCATGGCATGTCTTATTGGTGGGAGATGATGATGACTATTAGTCAAATCCATGTATTTTATATATGTCCTAGTGTAATGTCGTAAAATTGCACCCTTTGCAATTTCACATGCATTTTTGTATCCGATTTAGTGAGTGCTCCCTTAGCATCTTGTGTAGGTTCATTTTAGCCCTGCATCAGCCTTTTTCCCTTGTCAAGATGCTCAACACCCTTTTTCAGCAACTACCCTTCGTGCGACAGCCTTGCATCAAACTTTTTTCCTTTCTCATTCGCGTCATTTTGTAGCGTGACTTGTCTGGACACTAGCACGTTGCACATATGCTCGCGCGTTGCGCTAGCGTCTTGCAACATTTCAACATTCAAATGACCATTTCCATGCATGTTTGCCACTTGTCACCTCCTTTGGATGGTGGTAACGACTTGAGATGCCTTGTAACCACCCGAGAAGCTTCTTTTTGCTTCCTTTGTCTCCTTAAATGCTATCTTTTCAATTCTTTTTCTTCTTCCAAGTGCTTCTAGCTTCATTCCAACTTCTAGCTTCCTCTTCCACTTCTTTGCACCACCCTTTGTAACACTCTCAAGCTTTCACAAGCTCATTACAACAACACTCTTGGCTCTTGTAGCTCTATTGCTCTCTTCATTTGGATTCCTTAAGCCTCACAGTTCTATCTCCCTTTCCTTGTGCTTGCAAGCATCCTAGGATTCCATATCCCTTATCTATTGCATCCTTACTTCGTGATACAGATTCTCCTCCTCAAGCGGGGATTGCTTTTATCACTCATATTTTGTGATACAAGTTCTCCTCTTCGAGTGAGGATTGCTTTTATCACATCGCATTTGCTTACTTATCTCACTCTCTCTATCTATTTGGCTGTCCGTGGAGGTGGGAACACCAAAATGGGGGTTTGACTGAGGCAAACCCCTATACAACCCCAACACTTTCTCTAGATATCACGCATGCAGGTTTTGAAGACATTCATTTGTTGGAGGTCTCATCACTCATGTGGTTGTAAGTATTTCCTTTCTTCCCCTTATATTTATCATTTCTATTTCACTTTATTTTAGTTTTGTTATGTTTTGTTTCTTTCTCACGTTCTAAGATTTCTTAGCAATCAGAGTAGAAGTAGTCACTATGCATTCTTTGTGATAAACTAAGTTTTTGGTCCATATGAGACGCCAGCGTGTCGCGTGTGATGCCCCACCAAGGAACCCAAAGAACAACACATAAAGTAACCAAATAACCGAACAATTTTTTTTAAGATATTCAATTACAATGAGAGTACAAAAGATACATATATACATACGTTCTCAGGGTTCCGTGAAAACGCTACATAAACATTCACAAGTAAGCACATCACACATCTATATCAAAAGACATAAAGCATAAGGATAAATCATATCAATAATGAATTATCCAATCACATAAACATAAATGTAGTCAAGTTATATATTCAAGTTACATCAAGTGAGATTATGACAAATCTCGTAACAAAATTAAAACATTACAATAAGTTCTCACATATACATCCAAAATGTATCCAATATAGATGAAGATCATAACACATCTTTCAACCTTGTTCATGAGCATGCTCAATGTCCAACTTCATGAACAATGTTGAGTCAGGTTCCTATCTCAAATACAATATTATTGAAGCACAACAACACCTGCAAGGGGACCCAATGGAGGAAAAAGCACGTTCCTCCCAACCATGTGGTACTCGAAGGTCCACCCCCCGTGCTAGGAGATAATATCAGGTCCACAAAGATAAACAAACATGAAGACATAACATAACATTACATGGCTTGACGTACACATTACAACATAACGATACCTAAACCACATAATTACAAACAAAGCTCCTAGAGGCAACAACATAAACAAGGGTAACTTTACACAAGAGACCACATAACATGCATTAGGAGAAGAGTGTCATCACATAGTTTATTATAGGTTACCCAGGTGAATCTTCCTAGACTATCGACCCTCATTCTGAGTTACCCTGGAAATCTCTATTGATTCTCGACCCCTAAACAAACTCATGTGGAATCGAACCACCTTTCAAGAAGACAAAGTAGACGATGATGCCATTCTAGGCCATCTCAACCTACCCTTAATCTTTACAAGCACTAAAGTATTAGGTGAGGCATTCAATTATCTGAATTATTTAATGAACACTTCCCAACCCTTAGTACATTTAATTAGGTTTTCACTAAATTATAAACTCACGATAGGTTACCCTGGTTACCTCTTAGGGTTCCAACCCCTATCGAAAGCCACTCTTCCCAATAACATAACTCATTATCAATTACAAAGGATAACCATCATGCACATTAAACAAATCCATGAATGAACACATCCTAATCATGACACAAACCATTTAAATTTCAAAATACCACTAAAGTAACAAATAAACCGTGCATGGTTAAATCCCAAATAAAATCATTGTAATTGAGCATCAAGTACAAACACAATAAGCTTTACAAAACAAGTTTCTTTTCCTAGCCTCTGGAAGATTTAAAAACTCATAAACATAGAAGTACACTCTTAGATTATAACCAATACATGATTACCCATCAAATACAACCATCAAGTCTTCATGAACTAAAAGTCAAAATAGATAATTCATTGGCACAATTAAATGTCTTATATATATATTTTTTTTAACAAAATATAACTATGATCATTCTTCATTAAGAATAATATAAATTCTTTACATTTTCTAACCAACCACATAAGAGCCAATAAATTTTAATATATACATATATATATATATATCCATATTTACGTTAAAGTCAATTGTATAATTCAGCTCTTAAAACAAATAAATTACAATTCCTAAATAAAAGGATCTCACAACATCCACATAACCCTATCTACAATTATCTTCAACAATAGTGAACACGCCATGCAAAATAGTAATCAAATAAGTGAAGATAAACTCAAACAAGAAATAGGTAGTTCATATGCCATGCAAAGGTAATGAACCAAAAGTAGACTGTATATATATATTTATACAATATACAAATCTAAGTATATTTTACAGAATTTCAATATAAATACAGCCATGTATATATATATACTCACACACACACACACACACACACACACACACACACACACACACACACACACACACACACACACATATGGGTTTATGTGTGGATTAATAAATGCACTGGAAGTATCAAGTAGTGATCAATAGCCAAAATAGAACATACATGGACAAGACAAATGCATAGGTGTAATTCATTATTCATATATGAAATTTGTGAGTGCATATGGGAAGGAGTAAACTAATACATAAGGGTAGAATGGAACTCCAAGTTACAATAACAACTATGTACTCTATTCTATCAGCTCACACAGCCACATGACGAATGGTCACGACCATAAAAGGATATAAAAGTCATGGAAAATCCTAACCTGAGAATTGGACATTCTAGCAGGCGACTAACATCTTCTTATGGTCATTCATTTACATTGTCAAACTAGGGAACGTATACTTGAAATGGAGCGGCACTGTATGTGCACTAAGAACCAATTTCAATCATGATTTACCATAAATAAATGCGTGAAAGGAATTCTAATTATGCTACAGGAATATAATGCGAAGCCTTCTAAACTTAAGCAAAGCAAAAATCATAACTATGACTAAGGAACAAACTATGAACTGGCCTTATGCTGCAGGAACAAACACATGGATGGATTCCCGATGTTGCAGGAACAATATAAGATTAAGTTTGCGCTGAAACTTTCAAGAATAAAATATAACTTATGATCAACAAGAAATAAACAACTAACTAACTAACTATAGATACTTACTAAGTGGGGCCCCTTAGCAAGCATCAACTAGTTATGCAAGAATTGAACTTAGAACTTCATCAGCTTTTATTCATAAACTCGGAATGATATACATTGTTCTGCTTATATGAAAACTAACACAAAACACTATCTTTCATTATAATACTAACTTTTACATACTCTGGTTGCTCACTCGCGTAGGAGGAACACTTATTTAAACCAGAAAAGCAACTAACTACCTAACTCTATCAGAGAAAGATGTGGACATAAATGTATCCTGAAACCGAGGAACATAATTTCTCATAAATGAAAGCATATTCGTTCAACACGATCCAGAGAGAATTTAGCATTCCACTCTTCCCAGATTAATGATCATTTAGATTTCTTCCCAACGACCCAATCAGAGAGTCTTCGCTAGAACAACTTCCTCAATGTCGTGCTGCAAATGGACTTTACTGCAAGGCCGAAGTCTGCTACGCTTGACTCGTTCATGCTCCCTTCAACAACCTATGATGCACACGACAACAAAAGCAAAATAAAGCATGCGTGGCAAACAACACGATACATTCATTAATCACATATTAAATCTATTTCATCATTCAAAAACCACATGCATTATATCAGTCATTCGGGAGGTCAAACAGGGCAATTAATAAGACACATAGAGATGTTAAGCTGCAGGAATATAGGAATGTATTGCTACAGGATACTACCCATTTTTAGATAAAAAGTCTTTAATCAAAGAGTTAAAACATCCATTAGCAATAAGAGTAGAGATATTAAAAATACATCATAATACTCAAATTATGAGCATATTTTGAGCTCATCATCTGGCCCCTACTTAACCTAATGATGGTCCACCAGCATTAAGTTTCCTGGTTGTTTCTCTGAAATCCGTAGGAGCAGTATGGCCTTGTGGTGAAGTTCCAAATTTATAATAGAAACCCCTGAAATGTTGTCATCTTTCATATCTACGGGTTTTTGTATCCTTATTAACATTTGTAGCTTCATAGGGATAAAGTGGCCACATTAAAACCAGAGGTTGAAATGTCATTGGCAACCATAACTCGAACCTCTTCTGAAGACCAAGCTGTATGTACTTCTCTTTCCTTCCAAGGGCTGCTTTAAAATTCAGGGGGCTATGAGGCTCAGACTTTCTCAGCCCAACAATCAATTTCTCCCATCTCTTTTCAATCCTAGAAGAGGAAAGATTTCAAAACAGATATGGTTGGGCTTTGAATTCTTCATACACTTGCTTTCTAATATCAAATATTTTTATTCTTTTTGTTTGATTATTGAACCCATATGCAACAGTAAGCCAAGTTTTCAGCATTGTGTAGGGATCTGAGCTTTCAAGTTGTAATGGGATAGGCTCATTCCTTTTAGCTTCTTCATAGGCTTCCAATTGTCTGCCATAATTAGTTTCATTAGCCGCCCATGACATGAGTGACCTCAAATGAATATCACCAATATAAAGAAGTGGATTCCACTCTGTTTCAGAGGGAATTATCAATCCATGCAAATAAAATTCACATAAAGAATTCTTTAGCCAACTAGGGGCTACTTGATAGGCATCATAAAATTCTTTGGCTGTATGAATAATAGGATCTAAATTCCTTGAAATTCTCATTAATTGAAACCAAAGAAATTGTTCCTTTAGGCACATAGCATAGACCCTAGGCAGTGGTCTACATTCCACAATTTTACCAGTTATTTTCATCATTTCGTCCATTTTCTCTTTCATTTCCTAGATTTCTTGTTTTTGCCTTTCAATTTCTCTTTTCAATTGCTTCTTCTCTTCCTCCCAAATACTTTGTTGAATTTCAGTCTTGGCTAAGTGGCGGAAACTCAAGGTTTGAAATGTGACTGGCCTCCATGTGGTCCTAAGGTATTCCAAAAATTCAATCAAAAATGTCTTTTTATAAATAGTCATTTCCTGACAAGTTGCAGGGGGTAATGAGGTTTCATTGGACACTTCCAATTGTTCAGGTTGTTTGTCCTCCTGCTGCAGGATGAATTCCTATTGCTACGCAGGAGGAGATTGTACTTCCTCTAAAATTTTCCTAGCTGCCTCAACCAAGTCATCAAGACTTGGCATTCCCCTTTCATTACTAACATGTTGTGCTTCTTCAACTTCCATTGGATCATTTTGCATTTCTTTAGAAACAACATGCGAGCTATGTGGAACATTCTCAGATACATTCTGAGAATCATTATGACTGTATTCTTCAGAGTCCTCTGGAATTATTATAACTTCAGGTTGAGCAGATGTTGAGGTGACTTTACATTGTTTCCTTGTTGAAACTCTTTTTGGCAATGTTGCAGCTGTAGGAGGCACTCTCGTGGCTTTCCTCTTTCTGACTTGTCTAGAGGATTCAGACTCAATAGAAGAAGATGATGGTGAAACTGCAGTGGCAATAGGTGTTGCTGCAGGAGGAACTGCTATAGGAGAAGATGCCGCAGGAGAGGAACACTGTTTTTTTTGAATATGAGGGTCATACTCTAGGGTTTTTTCTACCCTAGATGACTCTCCTACCTTTATTTTTCCTTTTTCTCTTCTACTAGTAGACCTGGTTTGTACTTGGGTAGAGGGCTCTAGTGTGGTGGTTGCAGGAGTAGGTACTGCAAGGGTAGGTGCTGCATGGAGTGCTCTAGGAGGCTCTAGAAGTTGCAGACTCTTTTGGGCAACAAATTCTTGCCAAGAAAGGGGTGACACATCCCTCAGGGAACGCTCAATCAAGAGTTTAATGAGGGCATGATGGGCAATATAGTTGTCCCTACCTCTTTGGGTTTCATGGGCACATTGTTTCAAAAGGTTTAACAAGAATTTTGGAACATTAATAGCTAAACCATGCCTCATATGACTCAATAATTTAAAATGGTAAGAATGTAAATAGGAAAAGCATCCCTCACAAGTCAAGTACCTGATTATGAGGATGGCATATTCCGAGTATGGAAAAGGAAGTGACACTCGTTTACATCCTTATTTAGAAACCTCCAAGGGTCCATCTGTTGGTAATGTAAATTCTGCCCTAGCAGAGACAACATCTAAAGAAAAATTTTCTCCTACTGCTGGAAGCCTAGTTGCTTTTACAATCCATTCTTCTGTTACAGCCACTGTCAAACCCCACACTGTAGCTTCTTCTTCTGAAAGAGTCCTCAAAAACTCACTTGCAGCTTCCTCATTAAAAGAATCTAACCTTAGAAAATAATTCAGCCAACCACAATTGCTGAATGCCTGAACCGTTTGAGGATTTTGTGTCAAGATTTCATGAGCTACAGGCTCATGTCTTACTAATTGGCCACCCATATTCGCAAATTTTCCCTGCTGAGATTCCTGAAACTCAAACCTTTTCTGAAAATTCAAAAAAAAAAAATTGCTCTTCTTCTTTTTGCTTCTTTATGTCCTACCGTCACTTTCTCTACTTTTCCAAGAATGACTCAAAGAATATTTGCATGAAATGATTGTTACAAACTACCCAAATTAAGCAGTTAATTATTTTTTTAGGATAAAACACAGTCATATTTGGAAAGTACAAGAAAATAAAAATATCTTATCAATTGTGACAGTGACATAAGAAAAGGTTTGAAATGGATTATCCCCGCCCCATACTAAAAATTTGGCATGTCTCCACACATGTGCGAAAGGACAGGAGAAGAATAGGAAATAATGAATGATATGTACATAGTAGTTAATGAATAAATAAAATAAATAAAGGATGTGATAACAAAAGATATCGCGTACCTTGTAATTAATGCTCGTACATACTGGGAAAGATCACAACGCAACATGAAATGACGGCTGGAATTGAAATCATAAATGAGGGCGATATGGTAAGATGGATGACGTGAAAGAAAAGGGAATGAATGGTGGTGATGGATGAAAAATGGAGAACGTGGCTTCCTTGAAAAGGAAACCTTTATTATGGGCATGCAACATGGAATTTTAAAGAGATGCTGCAGGAGAAAGGCCGAAGCCTTTTGCTGCAGGAGATTCAGGTGGCAGGCTCTCATAATTCAGTTGCTGCAGGAAACACTACTGAGGATAGTTATCTGGAGCAGATGGGCTACTCAGATTAGAGTTGGACTGCAAAATATGTAAAAGCAGGTCATCCTCACTCCGAAGCTATGAAAATGGATTAGTGTGCAACATCATTAGCTGAGCCAATGAATTGACTTCTTCAGTTTCCTCTCTTAAATCTGGCCAAATTGGTTGAGACAAGTTTGGCTGAGGCTGGGCAAGTGGATAAAAAAGCCAATTTCTTTCTTGACTAACCATCAGAAATTGTCATATCTCCTTAACGACATCTGATAAAAGCATCAGCTTTAGCTAACCATGGTCTACCTAGGATAATAGGATATCCCCCCAAAGTTGTCTTAGTGGACAATATGGTGAAGTCTACTCGGTATTCCCAAGACTCAAGGATGACAATGATATCTTCTACCACTCCATTAGGTTTTACTGTGGAACTATCAGCAAGCTGCAGGATGGTAGGTGTAGACCAAATTGTTGGGATTTTCAAACACTCCATAGTATGCTTGGTCATTACATTGATGGTTGCACCAAAGTCTATCAAAACATTCTTTACTATTTGGCCATTAATATTTATTTGTACCATAGGACTCCCAGGGTTAGTGTATTTTGGAATGACTACCTTCCCTAACATAATATCTGCCAACTATCCTAGAACATGGATAGTTTTGGGATCCTTTTTCTTTCTTCCTGGCTTGTTTAAGCAGGCCTCCTTAATGGATTTTCCATAAATTGGGACATCTTTAATGGCTTGAAAAAGAGGAATTTGAATGTGTACATTCTTTAGCTGATCCAAAATATCAAAGGTAGGCTCTTCCATAGACTTGGATGTAGTAATTTTCAATCTCTGAGGAAAAGGCGGTTTGGCCTAATGCTGCAGGACAAGTTCCTTAGAAACAATATCTAATACAGGGATATGTTCTGCAGGATCAGTTGTTTAGAGACAGAGTCTGGAATCTCTGTAATTACAGGTGATTGTGGAGTAGGGAGAGTGGTTCCAGACCTAAGATGGATATCATGAATATTCAGGGCATAGGCTGGATACTGATTGGGTTCTGCAAGATACATAGGCTGTTGTGGCTGCTGCTGCTTATTATTAGGATTTGGCAATGGTTGAGTAGGCATAGGCATTTTTTTTGGAGGGCCAGTATTTGCTGCAGGTGCTACAGGAGGTGGCATGAGAGCCGAAGGTTGTGGTTGCTGAAGCTGCAGGGAGCCAGGGGATTGGTTCTGCCATTGCTGTGGACTTTTCCATTGAAGATTTTGCTGTCAGTTACCTGGGGTGGAGTCCATTGTCCTTGTGGCTGCTGCCAACCTCCTTGAGGAGATTTCCATTGAGGACTCTAATAGTTAGGCCAGTGAGGTTGATAATAATTCCAAGGTGGTGATGGGCCATATGTAGGTTGCCATTGGCTATTGTAATTAGAATAAGGATTACCAAAAGTCAAAGGGTCTTGAGGCATACCTTGTCTTTGAGCCCATGGTCGCCTTTGTGCAATGAAGAATATTTGGTCATCATCACTCTCTACCATCTTAAAGTCAGTAGGTAACTACTTAGCCTCTAGGTTAGCCACCATTTTACATCTGCAGTCACGTTTCTTCTGTCTGCAATGTGGACAGAACTCAGCCAAAATTGCTTCAACTTCCTCATGTTTCTTCCGAGCTTGCATAGTATCCAACTGTGTAGCCATATTGTTTATGATATCCTGCTTGAAATCAGACAGCAAATTTGTGATCTCCATCCGTGAAACTCTATTAGTAGAAGACTTTCCCACTATGGCCTGATGACCTCTACCTTTCTTAACAATTGCTCGAGAGTAGTTAAGACATATTTTCTTGATATCATCCCAAGACAGTTGGGTTATATCTCCTCCTCCCATCAGGTCTAGGGCATCTATACAGGTGTCACTGATTCCCCTTAGGAAAAGTAGTTTTTGAGATTCTTCATTGAGAGTATGGTCTGAATTCTTTTTCAGGGAAAACAAAAATCTTGAGATATAGTCTTCCAGGCTCTCATCCTCCTTTTGTTGAATTTTGAATATATCATCACCCTTGCTACCACTCTTACAATATTTTTTGTATTTCTCAAGAAATTTTGTTTGCATGACTGCCCAACTATCAACAACACCCCTCCCCAAACTCATGAACCATCTAAGAGATCCTTCTTTCAAAGTAGCAGGAAACAACTTCAGCCTGTGAGCATCTGAAGTGTAATCATAGCTACGATAGAGGATGTCAAACTCAAACAAAAAAGTTTCTGGGTCCTCTGTAACTAGTCCATAAAACTTGGGAAGTAATGAAGAAGGAATATTTTCAAGGTTATCATTATCTTGCTGAGCAATGATAGGGAATTCAAAAGCAGGAGGTTGATTAGGTGGATTACATGCCATAGTTGCTTGATGGAGTATCAAAGCAAATGAATTTTTTTCAGGTTCTTCGTCGGCTAGATCAAATAGAAGTTCAATAAGCAGGTTTTCAACAAATGGATTGATATCTTGGTCTCCTCCTTCCTCAAATAGATTATAAGTTGGTTCAAAATTGTTATCAAGGAATGCAAGGTTAGGGATAAATCTTCCCAGAGCATCTCTTCTTCTATGCATGCAATAGAGTTAACTATAAATTGAAGGGATTTGAAAATGCTTGAATAACAGACTAAACTACTGCTAACAATGACTATGACCGGTTCTTAGCTTGACACCATCCCTGGCAACGACGCCAAAAATGGTCGCGCCCATAAAAGGATATAAAGGTCACGACAAATCTTAACCTGAGAATTGGACATTCCAGCAGGCGACTAACATCTTCTTATGGTCATTCATTTACATTGTCAAACTAGGGAACATATACTTGAAATGGAGCGGCACTGTATGTGCACTAAGAACCAGTTCCAGTCACAATTTATCGAAAATAAATGCGTGAAAGGAATTCTAATTATGCTACAGGAATATAATGTGAAACCTTCTAAACTCAAGCAAAGCATAAATCATAACAACTATGACTAAGGAACAAACTATGAACTGGCCTTATGTTGCAGGACCAAACACAAGGATGGATTCCCGATGCTGCAGGAACAATATAAGACTGAGTTTGCACTGAAACTTTCAAGAATAAAATCTAACTTATGATCAACAGGAAATAAAAAACTAACTAACTAACTAACTACAAATACTTACTAAGTGAGCCCCCTTAGCAAGCATCAACTAGTTATGCAAGAATTGAACTCAGAACTTCATCATCTTTTATTCATAAACTCAGAATGATATACATTGTTCTGCTTATATGAAAACTAACACAAAACACTATCTCTCATTATAATACTAACTTTTACATACTCTGGTTGCTCACTCGCGCAAGAGGAACACTTATTTAAACCAGAAAAGCAACTAACTACCTAACTCTATCAGAGAAAGACGTGGACATAAATGTATCCTAAAATCGAGGAACAGACTTTCTCATAAATGAAAGCATATCCGTTCAACACGATCCAGAGAGAATTTAGCATTCCACTCTTCCCAGATTAATGATCATTTAGATTTCTTCCCAATGACGCGGTCAGAGAGTCTTTGCTGGAACAACTTCCTCGATGCCGTGCTGCAAATGGACTTTACTGCAAGGCCAAAGTTTGTTGCACTTGACTCGTTCATGCTTCCTTCAACAACCTGCGATGCACATGACAATAGAAGTGAAAGAAAGCATGTGTGGCAAACAACACGATACATTCATTAATCACATATTAAATCTATTTCATCATTCAAAAACCACATGCATTATATCAGTCATTCGGGAGGTCAAATAGGGCAATTAATAAGACATATAGAGATGTTAAGTTGCAGGAATATAGGAATGTATTGCTACAGGATACTACCCATTTTTAGATAAAAAGTCTTTAATCAAAGAGTTAAAACATCCATTAGAAATAAGAGTAGAGATATTAAAAATACATCATAATACTCAAATTATGAGCATATTTTGACCTCATTAATGAAGACAAAGTGCGGAACGCACGGTATAGCACAGACATAAAATAATAATTTACCACACTTAAACCACATCAAAGGCTCAATGGCATTGGAAATGATTGATGTAAACTACAACCGAAGAAACCTACGATCTGTTAATTTCAAAAGATGACAAAAGAGAGCAGCATTGACAACCCCAAACAAAACTTCGAAGGAAAAGAAATGAAGGAAACTGTGAAATACTGGTCACGCACATATCTTGCAAGGCAAGACATGAGGAAACTGTGAGATCACATGTCATGCGGCATTAGATGAGGAAAGACTATCAAACCTTATGGATCTAAAGCAAGTGCAGCGCAACCATATATATCTTGAACTCTAAATTTAATGCAAGATAAATTGTCCTAAGAGATGTGAACCATTCCCATCAACTTCGAATAGCGACACTGTAAAAGTGGAGGATATTGGTGATGCTAAATGAAACAATCTGAAAAGTAGGTGTGCGCTAAAAAAAATACACACAAAAAAGATTATGCAAGGAGCTCATGAAACAAACTGGAACACATACTAGCATCGCAAGCTTTGTTGGGTTTTCTAGGCATTTGCAGGCATGCCAGAATAGCGAATGAGGGTAGCAAATACATCAGTAACCCTTATTGCAATATGCATATATTTGAACATTAGGAGTGTGTGGATAACCTCCATAACTGCATTGGCTTTCATATTTGCTGACAGAAACAATCTAAAAACATACTTGCACTATATTATTTTCAAGTAAAAGCAATTGGCAGATGTAAAGCTAAGTTTGCAGCCTTAAAAGATTGAGTAATAGGTCAATGCACTACGAGCAAAGCTTTGGTTAAAGTCAATTTCCACAAACCTTACTAGCATCCTCACTGCCTGCGCCAAATTGGGAGGGGAAATATTTCAAATGACCAAAAGACATGCACGCAAAAGATGGAGGCA
Source organism: Sequoia sempervirens (assembly GCA_007258455.2). Lineage (NCBI taxonomy): Eukaryota > Viridiplantae > Streptophyta > Pinopsida > Cupressales > Cupressaceae > Sequoia > Sequoia sempervirens. Next base: position 27,471 of record VDFB02021779.1, read on the forward strand.
TAGACTAGGTATGTGAATTGTTAGTCAAATACTTTCAAAAGATGTGGTCCCATTGAATGATATGATTGCAAGATATTTTTGTAACAAATAAATCAACATAGAGTGAGAAGATTGGCTGCCATAATAGAGGTTGGGTGCTACCTAGGATTAATTTTACTTCTCCTACAACATAGAAATTCAAAGGAGACACATGTAACAGATTGTGATAAAAAAAATGAAAAGACTTCAAAATTATCAAGCAATGCAACAGACGGGTGAACCAAGATGCCATAGCATCGATTACCTTCTAGGTTTTTTTAAAATAGCTTTCATTTCTCTAAAAAAATTCTTCAATTATTTCAATACTAATCAACAACAATTTTATTTTTGATGTTTTGTGCAGAAGATTCAGAAAACTAATTCAACTACAAGAAGAACAAACACAATAGCAATATTCAGAAGCTACTATTCAAGAAAATTCAAAACAAAGAAGAGGACCTAGATTATCTTCTCAAATCTAGTGTAGATTGAAGCAAGAATCAACAAATCTGAAATTCTATATTTTTCCCAAAACCAAAAATCCTTCGAATTCACTGTCTCCAAAACTTTTCAACCAAAACATAGAGAAGAATCTTTTTCCCCAAAAACTGTCATGAAAAATTTCTTCTCTAGAATAAATTGTTGTGTAAAACTTTTGCACAACCAAAGCTTTTAATTCATTTCAATTAAATCATAATCACAAATCTTAACTAACAGTCAACATGCAAATTAAGTTTGATCAACCAGTTTCAACTAACAAATATCCAAGATAACACCTTCTAACTCAAAGTCTGTATTTCAGATATTTTAATTTGCACATTAAATTAACAATCACATTCAAATAAATTAAGCCTCGATGGCGCTTAGCGAGGAAGAGCGAAGTAAGGCAGGTGTACTGCGAGGCAGAAGGTGGAGCAACATTGTGGAAGATTGGAATCCACGGGAAGATGACGCACCAGTGAAGAATGATGGTGTTGACAACCAACGACCACAGTGGGTCTTCGTGGATGGTTGTTGGGTTGATTGTTATCACCCTTTGTACTGGCGACAGGATAAAAAAAACCCGGAACCAAGGACACAAAATCACAGTCAAGGAAATTGGCGGGTGTGAAGGCCTCCACCATGGATAGACCCGAGTTGGAGAGCTCCAAACAAGGGCAGAATTATTAAAGGCTCGGATGCCTATGGTCACACTGAAGGTTGTAAGATGACAGGGCATCCCAAGTGGAATGGATGGTTAAGGAACAAGCGGAACATTTATGTCAAAAGGAAGGCGAATTGGGATAAAGATGGAAAACCACCAGTTAATTTGAATTCGCAAGGGAGTCAAGGAGATGATCAACAAAGACATTCAAAAAAAGGAAAAACCAGACAAAAGCAAACATGGGTGGAGAAGGAGAGGCGAGAGAATAACTGATTGGTGAACCCTAGGGCTCGTTCGAGCAGAGCAGTAATAATTCCTTCAAAAACAACTGAACCTAGGCGGGCAAAGTTGGAGTCCTTCGCAGTCTTTGGTAAATGGTGGGGCGATTGTTTCGCTAAAGAGGACATGAAGCAGTAGTGGGCAAGAAACTGGGGTGAGGAGGTGAAGATTAGCTTCTTGCAAGATAATTATTTTATCATAGAATGTGCTTCTCTTCGAATCAAAGAGGACATATTAGGTAGCAAAGAGATGATGTTTGAGGGGAAAGGGTTTTATTTCTTCTCCTAGCGACAAAATTTCGAGTCTAGAAATTTCATTCCATATAGAATGGTGGTTTGGGTGGGCCTACCAGGGCTACCAACATAATTATGGAGTGAGGAGGCACTGGAGAGCATAGGTGAGACTTTGGGAAAAGAGGTAAAGGTGGATGATGAGGCAATTAGTTCGGGTAATGAAGGGAGAATGCAGATATGCATTGAAATTGAAACATGGAATCTCATTGAAGAGGATCTAGAGCTAATTCATGTAGAAGGAAGGTATTTCCAACACCTGTGCTGGGGATTCATAGAAGAACAACTTTGTGCCAGAGCTAGCTAGAAAAATGGCAACTTCTGGGCAAGCAGCAACCCAGACCCTAAAGGAAAAAGGATTGCGGATCATGGGGAAGGGCCTTCCAACAATTACACAGATGCCCAGGATTTAGGGAAGCTAACAATAGAGGATAAAGTGGAACCAGTAAAAGAAATGGAAGCACCAAAAGAAGACATGAAACTAGACCAGGTGTCAGGAAACAGACTAAAAATGGTTGTGTTTGAAGGTGCAAAACCCTAGCCTTGGGAATGGGAGACAATCTTAGAAGTGGGTAGTGAGCTTCGCACAATGCAGAAGGAGGTGTCAAAGGCCTTTGCGGAGCACTTACCATCCACAAAATATGCAGAAGTGGATGAACTTGGTTGTGAGGCAAATAGGAAATTAGCCCCAGTTTTGGAAACAAATTGGAATTTGGCAGACCTAGAGGAGTCGGATAAGGTGGCTAGTGCAGAAGAAGGTAAAAGCATGCCAGGTGCACTGACTGTGGTAGAAGAGGGCCAAGTGAAGGTTGATTAGTAGGTAGTACCAATGGACCATAGCAATTTTGCTGGAAAATTTGGGGTACAACCCACAATGACTGGGAAATGTAACCCTGATTGTGGTGATAAGAAAAAGGTAGGAAGGAAATCCAAAGAGGAGAAGCGTGCTTTGGATGGGGAGGCTGCATGGCAGCAAAAAATCAACAACATGCTTCTAAGATCAGGGAAGGGCGTTACCCTTCCCAGGGAGCTATGAGGTTGATAAGCTGGAATGTTAGTGACTTAAATGCCCCTAACAAGATGCGTCTATTCAGACACTTTTTAGAAAAGTCAGAGGCAGACATATTATTGGTGCAAGAATCAAAATTGGCAAAAGTGGAGGTAGAATCTTGGAAGTTGAGTAGTAGAGGTTGGAATTCTTCGTTTGTGGAAGCGAGAGGTGCATCAGGGGGTCTAATGACACTTTCAAAACAACAAGTTGTGTGTGTAGAGGAGGTTGCAGCAAATAATCTTGGCTGGCAACAAAGGTAAGAAGCTACAAGGAGCAAATAGAGCTGATTGTAATCAATGTATATGGTCCAACGTCCCCTCAAAGCAAGAAACAAGTGTGGGAAGAGTTAGGCACATTCATGCAGTCACAACAAGATTCAACATTTATTCTGGGGGGGGACTTTAACGCCCTTCTTCGAACCAGTGATAAGAGAGGGGGAATCTAGGTAAATTAAAAATTTGAGGAGAATTTTGTGAATTTCATTGTAGAGTAGGGCTTGTTCGAGATAGCAATGCCAGAGGGAACTTTTACTTGGACAAATCGAAGGTTAGGCTTCAGCAATATATCAGAGCGTTTAGATAGGTTCTTCTTTGGTGGTGACTTGGGCAACTTTCCTTATGCCTTTGATTGCAGTGCTCTGCCACAATCAGGCTCAGATCATTATCCGATAAAGCTTGACATCCTCGGTGTCAAACACACAGTAAAGTGCCCATTTCGATTTGAAAAAATGTGGTTTATGAATCCTGATCTTCTTCCTTTACTTGAAAAATGGTGGAACAACGACCAGCCAGAAGGAAACAAGCTTTTCTGTGTAGTAAAGGAGTTAAAACTTTTGAAGCAGAAATTGAAACATTGGAATAAAGAGACTTTTGGAAATATTTTTGAGGAAAAGGCCAGGCTAGAAGGAGAATTGGCAAATGTAAATGAATCAGTGTTAGCATATGGAATGGACAAAACTTTGTTCTTGAAAGAAAAAGAACTTATTCAAAAATTAGAAGATCAATTGGCAAAGGAAGAGATTTTTTGGTGCCAAAAATCTAGGGAGCTTTGGATTAAAGAAGGGGACAAAAAATCAAAGTTTTTTCACAATTCCACAAAGGTACGAAGGGAGGTAAACAGGTTTGATCATCTTTGCACGAGTAATGGTGGGCATATTTAGGAGCAGGGGCGATTGCAGAAGAGGCTGTTAGATATTTTCAAATTTTGCTCAACAACAATGAAGGGTCCAACATGACTGCCCAGAATAAGCTCCTCAAGAATATTCCCAAGCTTGTAAGCTAGGAACAAAACCAATCTTTGCGGCATCCTTTCATAGAAGAAGAAGTTAAAGCAGCTGCATTTCAACTACACCCAGACAAAGCGCCTAGGCTAGATGGATTTCCGACATTTTTCTTCCAGAAGTGTTGGGGTTTCTTGGGTGTTGATATCGTGGAAGCCTTTGAGGAAGCCAGGGCAACAGGCACTTTGCTAAAGGAGGTAAACAACACGTTCTTAGCCATGATTCCAAAGAAAGGGAAATCAAATTCTCTGGATGATTTTTGGCCGATTGCACTTTGCAACACATTGTATAAAATCTTATCAAAGGCAATAGCAAATCGTCTAAAATGAATAATACCAACCTTGATTGCAGAGGAGCAAACGGGCTTTGTACCTGGTTGATCAATTTATGAAGGTGCAATAACTGCACAGGAGATTATACACTCCTTGCAAAGCAATAGAAAGGTTGGGATGTTAATAAAATTGAATATTCAGAAGGCTTACGATATGACAAATTGGAGATTTCTCTGCAAAATTTTAGAAGCATTTGGTTTTGACATGGAGTGGATAGACTAGATCTTTTACTGCATTTCCAGCCCTCATTTCTCGGTCTTGGTTAATGGTGAGCCTGCTAGTTTTTTTAGCTCTTCTAGGGGTCTAAGGAAAGGGGACCCCCTTTCCCCATTCCTTTACATCCTGATGGCAGAAGCTTTAGGGCACACCATAAGCAAGGAGTTTGAACATGGCAGAATTGAAGGTCTACAGGTCACAAGGGGAATACCAGCCTACTCGCACTTGCAATATGTAGATGATACTTTGCTGTTCGGAACTCCAAGTGTTGAAGAAGCGACAACTTTCAAAGAAATTTTGAATGTGTATAGTATTTCCTCTGGTTAGCAAGTTAGTGAGACCAAATCAGAGGTCTTGTTCATCAATACTCCTCATCGTCAAGAAATTCGGGTGGCAAGAGTTCTTAACTTTGGAATTGGCAAATTTTTGATCACTTACTTAGGGCTACCTTTCGCATTGGGCATAAGTAACTCCAAACTCTGGGATCCTTTGGCTGAGAAAATTGGAAATAGGATGACTTCCTGGAGTGGAAAATGGATTTCATGGGCTAGGAGGATTGTAATGCTAAAGGTTGTGATATCAACCTTACCCATTTACCTACTATCATGCTTGGCTATTTCCAAAACTACGGCAAATACAATTAACAAGGACATGAGAAGGTTTTTCTGGCAGGGAGCCTCAAAGCAAAAGAAATATCCACTCATTGCTTGGGACATGGTCTGCAAGGCGAAGGAGAATGGCGGGGTGGGCCTTCGTGACATATTGAAACAAAATCATGCTTTGGGAGAAAAGCTAATATGGAGCATGTATGAGAATAACAAGGCGAAATGGGAAAGGATTCTGCAACATAAGTATCTTGTCGGAGAAGCAACGAATAGTATTTTTCTCACAAACGATTTACCCCAGGGCTCAAGGATTTGGAACTTCATGAAGGAATGTCATCCCCTTATCCTGAATCATCTTACTTGGGACATTAAAGATGGGAGATCTGCAATGTTTTGGGAGGACTCGTGGGGGGGATATCCACGCTTGGACAACATCTTAATGTTGGATCAATCAAAATTTGTGCTGCAACAACTATGGGGAACTAAGGTCAGAGACTACCTCAAAGAGGAGTGGTCTGAGGGGCAGCTGTTTTGGTCATGGAAGGACCTAAGCACTGTTCCCATTCCGTAAGTGGATAGGAAGGATTTGTTGGAAATCCTGGGACAAAGATCAATAGTAATCAGAACTGGTGAAGACAGGTTGGTTTGGAATGGCTCGCCCTCAAGAATCTACAGTGCTAAGGAAGGATATGAGATATTGTGTGTCGAGGAGAGGAAATCTTCCTTGCCATTGGGGTTGTGTTGGAATAAGTCATGTCTACCCAAAGCGGGCACATTTGAGTGGGCGGAAATTCAAAGCAAAGTGTTGACAGCTGATAAGTTTCACAAAATGGGATACGAAGGGCCTTCAAGGTGTGCTTTATGCAAAGCGGAGGAGGAAGATACGAACCACCTATTTGTTCGCTGCCCATTTGCTCAAGCTTGTTGGAGGTGGCTATGTGCCAAACTTGGCTGGGCTGGGGCACTACAAAATGACATTCGATCACTCTTTACGTCGTGGCCCATACTCAAACAGAGCTCTTTGTACGGTGTCTTCTAGTTAGTAAGTCCTTCCACATTAGTTTGGGAAGTTTGGAAAGAGAGGAATTGAAGAATATTCTCATAAATAGATCAGAGCTTGCCAACTTTCATCAACTGCCTAGAAGCAGTAATAGTGGAATTAGTGAATAACAGGGTGGCTAATGCAAGATGCAAAGATCTCTGCTTTATAGAGTGGGATTCGTAGATGCGTAAAGGTTGGAATGGTTTCAAAGTACCACAGGCTGGTGCTTTTAAGTCGGAAGGGGCCAAAAAGAGACATACAAAGGTAGAGTGGCAACCTCCCCAAGATGGCTAGCTTAAGTTAAACTTTTATGGGGCTTTGAGAGGAAACCCGGGCATCTCAGGAGCTGGATGCTTAATAAGAAATAGTCAGGGTCAATCTTTGGGTATTCGTTCGATTCCTTTACCAGTAGGCACCAACACGGTTGCTGAACTCCATGGTCTGTTGGGAGGCCTCGATTTATGCAAAAATATTGGTGTAAAGAGGGTGGTTATTGAAGGGGATTCGATGATTGTGATCCAAGCTTTGAAAATCGGAAGGCTGCTAAATTGGAAGCTCCAACCTCTCTTAGATGAAGCAATAAATGCCTTACAAGGCTTCAAATCCTTTGAGCTTCGACACACCTACAGGGAAGCAAATGCAGAGGCTGACAAACTAGCTAATGAAGGCGTGGATGGGCATAGAAGAACAACAACATTTGAATCCTCATTTCATGTTTAGGGTAAACATTCCCCGTGGTGAATTGGATGGTAGTGCTTTAATGTCTTTAAGGGCTCTCTGGACACATCTCGGGCCGGCATAGGGGTCAGATTGGTGGTGCTTATTTGGAAACAATTGGCGGCTGTGAGCACAGAAGCCGTAGTTTTGAATTGGAGTTCTTGTGCTCGGCGTTTGGATGTTCTTAGTTAGCTTTGTCCACTGCATCTGGGTGGTTTTTGTATGCGTAGGTCAGGGGAGTGGTTGCAGTTTGTTATGGGGCTAGATAGCAGTTTCCTATGGCTCTGACCTTGTCCCCTATGTTGTGTTTGGATCATGGCTTACCAAACAGAATTTTATTTTGCTATAAATTAAAGCAATCTTCTTTTACACATCAAAAAAAAAACAATCACATTCAAATAAATATCCTGTTTAATTTAATTTAATTAATTAAACCTTTTTAAAACAACAATCAGATTTTAATTTAACATTTCAACAACATTACACTAAATCAAATAACTTATTTAATTAATTCTATTAACTAATTAAATGAATTACCAATCAAGACGAAAACATGAACAACTCAATAGACTCAAGCGACAATACAATGAGCGGTGACAACACAAATAATTGTCCTATAAGGGAACGATGGCCAAAGAAGGACCTGACATTATCTCAGAAACATGTTTCCATTGGGTCATGGCATGCTCAAACCTGGAAAAGCAGGTGGATTCAACGCCTTGTACCTGTAAACTACATCAAACAACATTATCAAACATATTTGCATAAACTGACAATCACACCGTGAAAGAGAGTCACAACGTAGCAGGATACTCACGAGTGAGTAATGCTACACTGTCTCCTTCACCAAGACTAACATATAGTACTACATCATAAACAACATCAGATACATCATCATAAACACACTAATGCTCTGAAACAACATAAAACCATAACACACATAATGTTTATCATAATGTCACCACACAAACATAATCAGATGATCAAAAATGTCTCTAATGTATTATCAACAAAGTATAAAACTAGCATAGTATCAGTGTCATAACTAAAATAAAGTAGCATAATATCAAAAATAGCTAAAGCAACCATCAACCGAACAACAACAAACTGAATCAAAGTGCAGCAATTGGAGGGACACTACATCCTCCCCCCCTAAGATAAGGCTTACTCGTGGAAGCCTACAAACAAAAAAATGGGTAACACACACATCTAGGATACATCCTCCCAAGTGACAAAAGACTCAACATTGGGATCCCACTGGACCCGCACTTGGACCATGACTCGGTCCCTGAGGGTCAATTCCCGACGCTGCAAGACGTGCACAGTTTCCAAAGAATGATGCATGTCCTCTACCAAAAACCTTTCCAACTGCACCCTGGTGCTCAGCCTGCCGGTTATCCACCGCGGAAAACATTCAAAATTTTACACCTTTTCAGAATCAAGAAAACACGATTTATCACTTCATAAGCACCAATTCTAAATTTAACACACACTCATCACATTCACACGCTAGAAAAATGTCCATAATTCATTTCCTCAGTAGGAAGGATATCGGTGCATTGTGCACTACACCGAGGGTCCTAACCTTTCCACTGGTTTTCTGCACCATTGGACCAACACCACCTAAAGACAACTCCCGGGTAGACAAGCGAGAACAACCTAAAAAGGGAAAACATAGCCTCAAGAGTACAACACCTAGGTCAACGTAATGGCCTCACATATATCTAGAGTGCCCAGTGTATGAACCTAGGCTCTGATACCAAGCTGTAATGCCCCGCCAAGGAACCCAAAGAACAACACATAAAGTAACCAAATAACCGATTTTTTTTTTTAAGATATTCGATTACAACGAGAGTACAAAAGATACATATATACATACATTCTCAGGATTCCGTGACAACACTACATAAAGATTCACAAGTAAGAACATCACACATCTATATCAAAAGACATAAAGCATAAGGATAAATTATATCAATAATGAATGATCCAATCACATAAACATAAATGTAGTCAAGTTACATATTTAAGTTACATCAAGTGAGATTATGACAAATCTCGTAACAACATTACAACATTACAATAAGTTCTCACATATACATCCAAAATGTATCCAATATAGATGAAGATCACATATGTCAACCTTGTTCATGAGCATGCTCAGCGTCCAACTTCACGAACAATGTAGAATCAGGAACCTATCTCAAGTACAATATTATCAGAGCACAACAACACCTACAAGGGGACCCAGTGGAGGAAAAAGCACATTCCTCCCAACCACGTGGTACTCGAAGGTCCACCCCCGTGCTAGGAGATAATTCAGGTCCACAAAGATAAACAAACATGAAGACAGAACATAACATTACATGGATTGACATACACATTATGACATAACGATATCTAAACCACATGATTACAAACAAAGCTCCCAGAGCAAATAACATAAACAAGGGTAACTCTACACAAGAGACCACATAAAATGCATTAGGAAAAGAGTCATCACATATGTAGTTTATTATAGGTTACCCAGGTGAATCTTCCTAGACTACCAGCCCTCATTCCAAGTTACCCTAGCAATCTCTACCCATTCCCAGATGCTAAACAAACTCATGTGGAATCAAACTACCTTTCAAGAAGACAAAGTAGACGATGATGCCATTCTAGGCCATCTCAACCTACCCTTAATCTTTACAAGCACTAAGGTATTAGGTGAGGCATTCAATTATCTGAATTATTTAATGAACACTTCCCAACCCCTAGTACATTTAATTAGATTTTCACTAAATTATAAACTCGCGATAGGTTACCCTAGTTACCTCTTAGGGTTCCAGCCCCTATCGAAAGCCACTCTTCCTAATAACATAACTCATTAATATCAATTAAAAAGGATAACCATCATGCACATTAAACAAATCCATGAATGAACACATCTCAATCATGACACAAACCATTTAACTTTCAAAATACCACCAAGGTAAAAAATAAACTGTGCATGCTAAATCCCAAATAAAATCATTGTAATTGAACATCAAGTACAAACACAATAAGCTTTACAGAACAAGTTTATTTTCCTAGCCTCTGGAAGATTTAAAAACTCATAAACACAGAAGTACACTCTTAGATTATAACCAATATGTGATTACCCATCAAATACAACCATCAAGTCTTCATGAACTAAAAGTCAAAATAGATAATTCATTGGCATAATTAAATGTCTTATATTTTTTTAATATTTTAACAAAATATAACTATGATCATTCTTCATTAAGAATAATAGAAATTATTTACATTTTCTAACCAACCACATAATAGCCAATCAATTTTAATATATATATATATATATCCACAATTACGTTAAAATCAATTGTATAATTCAACTCTTAAAACAAATAAATTACAATGCCTAAATAAAAGGATCTCACAACATCCACATATCCCTATCTACAGTTATCCTCAACGACAGTGAACATGACATGCAAAATAGTAATCAAATAAGTGAGGATAAACTCAAACAAAAAATAGGCAGTTCATACGCCATGCAAAGGTAATGAACTAAAAGTAGACTATATATTTATACAGTATACAGATCTAAGTATATTTTACATACTTTCAATATAAATACAGTCATGTATATATATATACTCACAAACACACACACGCACATGCACACACACACATATATATATGGGTTTATATGTGGATTAATAAATGCGCTGAAAGTATCAAGGAGTGATCAATAACCAAAATAGAACATACATGGACAAGACAAATGTATAGGCGTAATTCATTATTCATATATGAAATTTATGAGTGCATATGTGAAAGGAGTTAACTAATACATAAGGGTAGAATGGAACTCCAAGTTACAATAACAACTATGTACTCTATTCTATCGGCTCACACAACCACATGATGAAGACAAAGTGCGGAACGCACGGTATAACACAGACATAAAACAATAATTCACCACACTTAACGCACATCAAAGGCTCAATGACATTAGCAACGATTGATGTAAACTACAACAAAAGCAACCTACGATCTGTTAATCAGAAGATGACAAAAGAGAGTAGCATCGACAACCCCAAATAGAACTACAAAGGCAAAGAAATGAAGGAAACTATGAAATACTGGTCGCGCGCAGATCTTGCAAGGCAAGACATGAGGAAATTGTGAGATCACAGGTCGTGTGACATTGGATGAGGAAAGAATATTGAACCTTGTGGATCTAAAGCAAGTGCAGCACAACCATATCTATCTTGAACTCTAAATTTAATGCAAGAGAAATTGTCCTGAGAGATGTGAACCATTCCCATCAACTTAGAATAGTGATGTTGTAAAAGTGGAGGATATTGGTGATGCTAAATGAAACAATTTGAAAAGTAGATGTGCGCTAAAAAAAAATGTGCACAAAATAGATTATGCAAGGAGCTCATGAAACAAACTAGAACACATACTAACATCAGAAGCTTTGCTGGTTTTTCTAGGCGTTTGTAGGCATGCCAGAATAGTGAATGAGGGTAGTGCATACATCATTAATCCTTATTGCACTATATATATATATATTTGAATATTAGGAGTGCGTGGATAACCTCCATACCCGAGCTGGTTGTCATATTTGCTGACATAACCAATCTAAAAACAAGCCTGCACTATATTATTTTCAAGTAAAAGCAATTGGCAAATGTAAAGCTAAGTTTGCAGCCTTAAAAGATGGAGTAATAGGTCGATGCACTACGAGCAAAGCTTTGGTTAAAGTCAATTTCCACAAACCTTTCTAGCATCCTCACTTCCTGCACCAAACTGGGAGGGGCAACATTTTGAATGACCAAAAGACATGCACAGAAAAGATGGAGGCATAGACTAGGTATGTGAACTCTTAGTCAAATACTTTCAAAAGACGTGGTCCCATTGAATGATATGATTGCAAGAGATTTTTGTAACAAATAAATTAACATAGAGTGAGAAGATCAGCTACCATAACAGAGGTTGGGCGCTACCTAGGATTAATTTTACTTCTCCTACAACATAGAAATTCAAAGGAGACACATGTAATAGATTGTGATAAAAAACTACGAAAAGACTTCAAAATTATCAAGCAATGCAATAGACGGGTGAAGCAAGATGCCAAAGCATCGATTACCTTCTAGGTTTTTTTAAAATAGCTTTCATTTCTCTAAAAAAAATCTGCAATTATTCCAATACTAATCAACAACAATTTTATTTCTAATGTTTTGTGCAGAAGATTCAACAAACTAATTCAACCACAAGAAGAACAAACACAATAGAAATATTCAAAATCTATTATTCAAGAAAATGCAAAACAAAGAAGAGAACTTGGATTATCTTCTCAAATCTGACGTAGATTGAAGCAAGAATTAGAAAATCCGCAATTCTATATTTTTCCCAAAAGCAAAAATCCTTTGAATTCACTGTCTCCAAAACTTTTCAACCAAAACATAGAGAAGAAGCTTTTTCCCCAAAAACTTTCATGAAAACTTTCTTCTCCAAAATAAATTTCCATGTACAACTTTTGCACAACCAAAGCTTTTAATTCATTTCAATTAACTCATAATCACAAATCTTAACTAATAGTCAACATGTAAATTAAGTTTGATCGACCAATTTCAACTAACAAATATCCAAGATAACACATTCTAATTCAAAGTCTATATTTCAGATATTTTAATTTGCACATTAAATTAACAATCACATTCAAATAAATATCCTATTTAATTTAATTAATTAAACCTTTTTAAAATAACAATCAAATTTTAATTATTAAATTATCTAAACATAATATTTTAATTTAACATTTCAACAACATTACACTAAATCAAATAACTTATTTAATTAATTCCATTAACTAATTAAATGAATTACCAATCAAGACGAAAACATGAATGACTCAACGAACTCAAATGACAATACAATGATGGGTGACAACAAAGATAATCGTCTTGTAAGGGAATGATGGCCAAAGAAGGACCTGACATTATCTCTTAAACATGTTTCCATTGGGTAATGGCATGCTCAAACCTGGTAAAGTAGGTGGATTCGATGCCCTGTACCTGCAAACTGCATCAAACAACATTGTCAAACATATCTGCATAAATTGACAATCACACCATGAAAGAGAGTCACAACATAGTAGGGTACTCATGAGTGAGTAATGCGACACTGTCTCCTTCACCAAGACTAACATACAGTACTACGTCATAAACAACATCAGATACATCATCATAAACACACTAATGCTCTAAAACAACATAAAACCATAACACACATAATGTTTATCATAATGTCACCACACAAACATAATTAGATGATCAACAGTGTCTCCAATGTATCATCAACAAAGTATTAAACCAACATAGTATTAGTGTCATAAATGAAATAAAGTAGCATAATATCAAAAACAGCTAAAGCAACCATCAACCGAACAACAACAAACTAAATCAAAGTGCAACAACTGGAGGGACACTACACCACGTTGTCGTCCTTTGGTCAAGAGCTTGTCAATTTGTCTAGGAAATCTTCGTGACCTACTCTTTCTAATTCTAGAACTTTCACGCTATTTCTTGAGGTAGTTTAGGGCAGTTAGCCCTGTGAGGCTCTCTGAATGAAGATAACTCGTGAGTAGCGAATCTCCCTTCTCTACATTTTGGTGAACCTGACGTGAAGAAAGGGTATTTTCCAAAAAACTAGTAATTTATTTACTCCTACTTGGCGAGGTCACAACTTTTGACTCGGTGCTCAAAATTCAAAACCGTTTGCACCATTGGAAAGGTCTCCTAGAGAACTATTTTAGTCCCTAAAATACAATGCCTTTGACTATCAAATTTTAGGGACCGATGCAAGTTCCGACCTCAAATTCCACTCTGAAGACCTCTGAAAATGCAGATTACTAGAACCTAGAAAAAACCAAAAAAAATAGAAAATCTAGATTTTTAATTTTTCTTAGTTCTTTCACCAAAACGAATTTAATATCTTCTTTTATTAGTTTAGTATCTAATTTTGTTCAAAATATTAATGATGTTCCATTTCATGCATATGACGGTGACTTGGCTTTAACCATGTCACTTGATATCTTTGATCCTTCTCACAAAAGTCCTCTTATTTCGAAGGATAATTTGTTGCAAGAAGATGAAATCATTGATACCTTTCTTAATGTTACGCTACCTTCTCTTCATTCTAATGAACTCTCTTCTAGAGATGATGCATTTGTGAATGATGTATCTACCCTTCATTCCAATGCACTCTCTTCTAGATATGTTGCATTGGTGAATGATGAATCTCATCTTTGTTCTGATGCACTCTATTCTAGAGATGTTGCATTAGCGAATGATGAACCTCCTTCCACATCTGATCCTCCCTGGATCGATGTTGATAATATTTCTTTGAATAATTATTCCATTAGTTGTGATGATTCTGTTAATGTAATCTATGTCTCTACTGCCCCTCAAAGGCCTAAGAGATTGGCCATTTATCTGACCCCAACTAGTCCTTCTCCTAAAAGGGTTTGTTTTATTAATGTTGTTCCATTTGATAGTGACTCTCCTGATCTTTCTAAGGCTCCCTCTTATAGAGCAGTAGCACATACTTATGAGAATAGAATGAATGAACAACCAAGCCTTCCTCAAGCTCCTAAACCTACAGCTAAAGAACCTAGTGATTATGATCTTGTCGAGCAACTCCAAGTTACTCCGGCTAAGATCTCATTGTGGGACTTGCTTCAGTCTACTCCAAACAATATGGTTACACCAAACAATACATCAAAATTTTACACACAACTAGTAGAGAATATGGTTGCACCAAACAATACATCGACATTTTACGCAGACCCAGTAGAGAATGAATTCACTTGCTCCTCATCATTTATGGCTAGGTTACCAAATAAACGCCATGAACTAGAAATCATAAAAGAAACATTGCAAGTTAGAGATAAAAATGACAACATTATTGAATGGCCAACACTTGAGACCTCACCAATTAATGAATACAATACTAAGGGCCTTTTAGACATGGATTTTCCTTCACTGTTTCCCAATGGTATTGCACTACATTTACAACCTCGCTATAGACAAGTTGAAATGCATGAATATGTGTTGCACCTAATGAGGTTTCATGATAATAGATTTGGAAGGCATCCAAGGTTTAGATATTTTGTCTTAAACCTGCTGATGTGCCATCGAAGCCAAGGTGTTGCATCTATTTTTGTCAAGAAAAATGTTTAGGACTACACACCAACCACCATAGATAGTCTTTGTCTCCATATACAACAGTTGCCTGACAATAAAATAGCCAAACAATTGATGCATTATGGATCATCCCTTAGAGGCACACGAGCATATTGGAATAAGTGTCATGGTGAATTGTCAAACATGATCAACCAAATAGGCTCCCCCACACTATTCTTCACATTAAGTGTTGTAGATACCAAATGGCCTTATTTACACCAACTATTTTCAAAGGGGACAATGCCAACATCAAGAAGCAATAAAGATCGCATAGATAACATTGTTACAAACCCACATACCACATCCTTATACTTGCATCAACGATTCACAATATTTCACGAAGAAGTCTTAGAGAAGCTTTACTATGCAAAAGACTTTTGGTATAGATATGAGTGGAAACATCGAGGGTCTGCACATGTACATGGATTCCTTTGGCTTGAAGGTGCACCGAACATGGACAAACTTGACTGGAGCAATAATACAAATGTAGACATAGCAAAATTGTTCTTTGACAAATATGTTAGTGCTTGGAATCCTCAAAATTTAGGAGATAGGAACAACACATGCCATCGGTCTTCGCAAGATGATCCATGCTTATTTACAACACCTAAAATCTTCGCTACAAATGTACTTTTTGACTACAAAGAGTTGCTCAACATGGAGTGCCACTATAGGGTGCCCTGGATTGAATGTGCCACCTCTTCATTGTGCATTGATGAAAACGGGAAAAAAACCTTTACCCCTGCACGTAATGATGATAGGTTGAATATACATATTCCAGAGATGATTTCCATATGGAGAGCCAATATGGATTGTTAGCCTATGCTTTCAAAAACACTTGTTCTAAAGTACATTGCAAAATATGCCGCAAAGGAAGAAAGAAAATCTGAAAGTTGTATTGATATGTTGACCCGCATATGTTGAAAGCAAGCACCCCAAGACAAAGCGCTTGCAACGTACAAAAAATCCATGTCTGATATTGTTGTTGATCGTGACATAGGTGCACAAGAAACATGCCATATGTTGCAAAATCTACCCCTTGTTTGCAATCATGAATTTATGGTCCTTAATGTTGGGCGAAAAGTTTTCAATCGAATTAGGACAAACTCAAACAAAAATGTGTTGCATCGAAGTTACCTCCAATTATACATGCAACGTCCTCCTCAAATGGAAACAATAACACTTCTTGAATCTGCACAATCATTCTTGTTCTCATCAAGCCGCAAATTGTACAAGTGGAAAGAAAGGAAACAAAAGGCAATTATCAGTGTCTTCCCCCAATTTACCGCTATTCCAAAGGAGGATTCAGAACATTTTGAGACATTTTGCTGGAGTGAACTACTTTTGTACAAGGAGTTTCGTAACATTGTTGTAGACATAGGTATCGAGAAAGAGACAATTGTTGCAAATTGGAAGGTGATGAATAGACTTAAATATAATGTGTGGCATATTGATCGTGTAATTGATGAAGAAATAAATCAAGATGTAGTGGAACTAGATAGTGAAAGCACTATAGAAAATACAGTACAATTGAATGAATGGGAGTTCTTATCATAGCTGGGTCTTGGTACTACTGGAAATCTTAATTCCCTTGATATGCTTGGAAGACATGACTTTGACAATTGCAACAACTGGAATGACTGTACAATACCTCAAGCTTTACATGAAACTGTAGAGTATTTCGTAAGCATAAACAAGGTTAACCAACATGATGACCCAACACCATTTGAGGCTAACGACCTCCATATCCACTCTCCCCCAAACAACGGCTCGCTCTTACGCTTGTTTTGGACCATTGTAGTGCTTGTGAATTCAAAAAACCCTTGCACATGGTCATACAAGGCACAACAAGCATAGGGAAATCCTATCTTATTCATTGCATTAAACACTCACTTTCCATCTTAGTACCACAAGAACATATCCCACTCCTTGTTGTTGCTCCTACAGGAATCACAACATTCAACATACATGCCTCCACCATACATTCAGCCTTGAAGATTCCAATCAAGGAAATGCAACCATTGAAGAGGAAATTTCTTGCAATGTTTCAACAAAACATGGGACACATAAAATAACTCCTAATTGATGAGATGAGCTTTATAGGCCCAAAATTACTCTTGAAAATTGATACTAGGCTACATGAGGCTTTCCCCTACCAACAACACCTGTGCTTCGGTGGACGATCCATCATTCTTGTAGCGACTTTGCACAACTACCCCCTGTTATGGACAAACCTATATATGCATCCCATGTAGATGTGAAATCTATATGGGAACAATTCACTATTATTGTCACATTAGAACAAATATTTCAAAAAGATGGGGACACTCAAGCTCAAGTTGACTTCCGAAGAACTCTACAAGACATTCGTAATGTAGAACCAAATGAACAAGATTGGGAGCTACTAATGAGTCACACAAACACAATGCTATCAAACAATGAAAACAAGTCTTTTGACCTAGCAATGCACCTATTTCCGACCAATGACTTAGCTGGAACACATAACAAAAAAATGATACACCTATTAAATCTTCCTATTGCACTCAGTATTGCAATAAAAACAAGCACAAAATCAAACATTGAAAATGATTTTGACCAGCTACCGCATGAACTCCTGCAATGTAGAGGCCAACACATCATGCTAACTATGAACCTATGGACTTAGGTAGGCCTTGTAAATGGTTCTCTTGGAGAGGTTTTAGATATTGTATACACAAAAAGCTCTAAACCATCAGACTTACCATTATATGTAGTAGTAAAATTTGATACTTACAAAGGCCCACCTTTGAACGTACATGCTCCAACAACTATTCCAATATCACCTATATCCCTTGGTGCTCACAGACAGTTACCACTATGCATGGCATGGGCAATTACAATACACAAATCCTAAGGATTAACAATTGAAAGAGAAACAATCGATATAGGTAAAAAGAAAAGGATAGGGACTGATTTTTACAGCTATATCTAGAGTTAAATCAATACACAGACTTAGGATTGAACCATTGTTTTCCTTTGATCGATACTCAAGAATGAAGAACAATCCATACACAACTATCAAGAAAAAAGAAGAGCTTCGGCTACGTCTTCTCTCGTTATGATGAGAACAAGTACACATACATAAACACACCATTCTCTCAAAAAAATTGTATTTGTTTAAATTTTCTCTTCACCATATTCATATAAAACATATTATTGTTTCTATATTTACACCACATTTATGATCACATGCAAGTGGATGTTCCAGAATCATATACTAATGCAATGGTTGCTTCAGTCTGAATATTTTATCCCAACGTATGATGAAAACCTCCCACCAAATTCTAGCAATGGCCATTTCAATGATCCAAATCCACTTCAAAATCAAAAGAAAATTGAGCCAATTCCCATGCCTACTGCTTACATTGGAAAACCCTTTGCATACAACCCATCCTTTCAAATTGATCCATGTCAAGAACATTAACCAAAGCATATTGAAGACAACACCATGTAGTATCAAGATCAAGAATCCATACCACCAAATATACTACCATTATCTAATGATAATTCTCCAATCCTTAAAAGCTAGCGTAAATGAAGATGATATAGCCATATACCACCTCCTCCTCCATCTACCCATGAGATGCTTACTCCTAAATGTACACGTAGATGTTCTACAAAAACAAGGGTCTCCCACTCTAAACATCATTATCAATGAGCAAGAGTCTTCTACTATTACATAGATTTGTCAATCTTGCCCAACTTGTTCATTTTCTAGAAATTAAGGAATAGAGATAACTCTTAAACAGTAGAGGGAACTTTGTCTAGTGCAAACACCAGCATGGGGAGAATGTAGAGTCCTTATGATAAGAACCGCTATCAATGCTACAACTATATATAACTTCAATCAACATTCACGCATCATCCCATCCACAAACTGTGTCCAACCACATGAGCACAAGGTTTATCAAAGAAAGGAACAAATGAATGAGGTCAAATAATCATTGAAGAAAAATGAACAAATAAAATTCAAATGGATACCAAAAAATACAAAACAAAATCATCCCTATCAACCTCTATTAGTCAAAGAAACTATGGGGAAAAAAATCAAAAAGGGAAGTTCATCCATAAAAAAAGTCTAACAGTGCACAAGAAAGCTTCAAGAGTGACCTACAAGATATATGAAAATTTTTGTCCCAACCGAATTGCCAATTCCACCTGCAACTGCTCATCTCCCAAGTTTGGAATTTTTTTTTCCAAACTATCAACCAAACAATCTGCATCTCATATCTCTCAATGTACACCACCATAAACTTTGGAATCCACAATATCCAAATCTCGCATTAACCGTGTGATGACAACAACTCTTTATCATAAGGACTCTGCTACCTCCCTATCGCGATGTGTGCATCTAGATTAGGCTAACTTCAACAAACAACAACAACAACAACAAAAAATCCATTTTAGGTCAAATGTGCAGCTTTGTATTAGTTTTGTATGGAAAAAAAAGGTGTCATGTGTATAATCAAACATCTACATGCATCAAATCAGGTAGAAGCATCTCACCCCATCCATATTATATCCAACACTTGATCCATCTTATCCATGATAAATCTGTTCACCCATGAACAATCTATCAATTCCACATTCACCAATCGCCATCCATATTCCAATTCATTTTGATCTTGGTCAACAATTAGTGTAGACTTAACACTTGCTTATGGTATATTTCTTGACATGGGTCAATATCATTCACCGTACCCACCGTTATCTAAGCCATCAACTGTTCTCCAAATGCCCATCTGCAATCCAAATTATAATCCCTACCATCATTTGCATGCCTCGCATTCATCCATTCATTTATATATGCATCTGCCCATTGCATTCCATACACTACAACAAACTAGGGCCAAATACTTGCAACTTGCATCAAGAACATCATGGTCTATTTAGAGGATGGTCTATTTAGAGGACTATGCCATCTTACTTTACACATACATCAATTCTTTTCATAGAATATATTCCAAACAATTTGTATTTAATTCAAACAAAATTGTATATATTTTGGAGTATGCAAAACATGCCAAAGGTGTTCTCTATATATTACTGACATTATCTATATAACTTGAACAAGATGGAATGAACACATTGTATGTTTACTTCAATTCGAAGAAGATAGAATGAACGCATTGTATGTTTACTTCTTTATTATCTTTTCGTAATGTCTATTTTGTTCTGCTACTACCATCCGTATCCTGAAATATGTATTACATCCGCTTTATAAAAAAAATACATATAATGTTAAACAAGCTCTACAATACACATCACTCCCCTTGTCACTACTCTATATATTCCTATCGACGTAACCCTTGCACCCCCTCAGATGCAAGTGCTGGTTTATTTTAAATGAAAGTGGTGTTATAATTAAATTGTTATAGTTTACAACTAAAAATGGATTATGATTGATCTTATTTTAATTAATCAACAATAACATTATATTTTTAAAATATTATTTTAAACATTAATAAATAAACATAACATTAAACAAAGACTTATATTAAAAATAAATTTAAAAAACAATAATCAAACTTATTTAATATAGTAAAATATTGACCATAATTTATATATACAATTGAAAGGGTTTTCATTATAAAAAGAAAAAAAATATTATAAATATTATTTTTTTAAAAATTAGACAAAATTTTATATTTAGAAAACATAATTTGAAAAAAAAAGAAAACTAGAGCTATTGCACTTTAGGTGTGCAATGGGTTACGCCGAATAATTGTATGGTGTAATTTCAAAGTGACTTCCATTGAATTAGCTATGGATACACTGCATATTCAATTTGTCTTGTTATATGTATTTAAAATTATAATATACAATTCTTATAATACATTACTCTATAAATTGAAAATCTAACTTTTATTATTTGTAAATAAAATATGATATTATAATAATAAATCCATTAACACCTAAACCTGAACCCCTTGTTTATTTATATATCATAAAAGCAAAAAATCATTATGAAATATCTCACCAATATTATCCGATGTGTAAAGGACGTCAGTTAATATTAGTTGTATAAAATAAAACTTTTGTGACCAATCATTACTAAAAAAATCTCTAATGATGACATTGTCGAGTATAAGACATTAAAAATCTCTAATGAACACATTATTGAGCA
Organism: Sequoia sempervirens; assembly: GCA_007258455.2. Classification (NCBI taxonomy): domain Eukaryota; kingdom Viridiplantae; phylum Streptophyta; class Pinopsida; order Cupressales; family Cupressaceae; genus Sequoia; species Sequoia sempervirens. The sequence goes on from VDFB02021779.1 coordinate 48,850, forward strand.
TAATGCATTAATTACAATTGGCATGATTGATAACAACAATAACAATAATCGTACGTTGGTAGCCCTTTTGTGCAGACTGCTCTTGCAAGACACATGCTTCAAATAGGAAATGAGCGCCCGATGAGGTCTCTCCACAGTCCTATCTTTCAAGATGGTTGTGACATTTTCGGAAAAGCTAGTAGACCCATTTGTGACCACCTTCGTCTTTCATTTGTTGAAAGGATCAAGACTGCAATGTATGATAGGAGATGATGGAGCAGAGTCTCAAGGCTATCGCTTGGGGATCTTCAGACAATAAAGAGCCTTTTTCAATAGAGATTTCAAGAAATGAGAGTTTGACAAAGGCAAGATGAATCGCACACTTGCGTGAAGCTTCACAGAGATGAGCTTGCGAAGTTTTTGTTTGGAGATGGGAAGTCTATGGTGGAAGAGCTCGTGGCTCATGTGATTCAACAGGCTGGGATAAAGTTCGTCTGTTATAGAAGTTAAAGATACAAAGATTTTTCAAAAAATCCATTTTGTGCAGATCCTGCAATCATTGCATTCCATGAGATAACCTCTATTTGAGGCATTTTGTCAAACAATTCACGTGCCTTTTCTATGATTCCACATTTTGCAGACATGTTTACCAGAGCATTATGTCGATGACTCTATAGTCTGATCCAAAGCTCCCATTTTGGCACAAGTAGGGAGGATACTGGTGAAGGAATATGGAAGTTAGCCTAGAAATCATTGCAATCCATGAAATGGCATCTTTTTCAGGTATTTTGTCTAACAGTTCACATGCCTTGTTAATGCTTCCATTTTTTGCATGCATGTCTACTAGGGCAGTTTCGACTAAATATCTGGTAAATTTCCTCTATTCTTTATGCTTCAATGGGTGTCCATACCCTATTCGAAAGCTCCCATTTTGGCATGGGCAGGGAGGATGCTAGAAAAGGTTGCAAAATGTGGCTTTAAACCTGAAAAATTGCATCTGCTTGGAAATTTCTAAAGCCTATAATATGAACTTCAACTCTTTTGAAAGTGTATACATGTGAATGTTGATATTTGCAATTCAATGCTATGCTTCCTATAATATGAACTTCAACCCTTATTTTTCTCGCAACTCTATGCTTCCTAAACCTATAGTTTTCTTTAATCATGGAAACCCCTTTTTCAGAACCCTACTGACATGTTTTGCATACCCTCTAAATCTCTTATTTATTTCTTTGTTGGAATCCAGAATAATCAAATTAGGCATTGCTTTTTGACATCCCCCAACTAAGATACTTTGCAAAACTTCTCGTATCCAAGAATACTCTCTGAAACATATAAACTTCACCAAGGTACACATATGTGGATTTTAAAGGTACTCAATATCTAGATTTTACAGAGATCACATGCACAATGTCTCCAAGTTTTAAGATGTTAGAAGTACCTTTGTCTCTGTACTGGGATCTTCCCTTCGAGCTTGAACTCGATATCAAGCTGCATCTCAATTTGTTTCTGGGGAATGTGCGTGTGAAACTTACTTAGTTACTAGGTACTCCACAACCAGATTTGCTTAACTTAGATATGGAACTATAACTTGGTTCGGTGGGAGGAAATAAATTGGTTTCATAAAATTGTATGTTACTATTAGTGACCATAAGTTCCTAACAAAAGCTAAATGAAAAGCTTAGAAAAGATTTATTTTAGTATAATTAATTGCAATAGTTGTTTGCATAGGTAGACGGTAAACCATAAGCTACAAATAATTTAAAGACTGTCTGAACACAAAACAAGAGTGCCTTAGGGCATTCAAGGTACATGCACTTGCTGTTCAGTAACTATATGAAATTTGTCCACATAGATAAATCTCAACTTTTGTAACAATCTACAGAAGAAGAAAAAAATTATCTGAAAATAATGCTAAAAAGGGGAGAATTCGTCATCCATTTGAAAGTTGACAAGATTTAATTTTCTTGCATTGACATTAATCAATGCAGTTGTTTTCACCCTATTCTCCCAAAAGGAAGTGTAAAATTATCAGTATAATCTTCTTATGTCAAATATGCGTACATTATATTCTACAAATTTACAAAATCCTTCTATCATTGCATCTCCCAACTTTACTCAAGACTAAGCAGTTAACAGAATGATCTATTTCCTGAGCAATCTGCCCGCTATGTGGAAATGAAATCCTAAATCTGAAGATAGAAAGTACCTGGTGTTGTGAATTTGAAAGCAGATCTTGAATATGCAAATCTTTATTACATTTTTTATTTTTTTATATCATTACCCTATTCGAAACAGAAAAGACCAATAAGACCAATGTGTAGTATTTTGAATTGGCAAATTGGCAACTAATCATATAACTGACTGCTTAAGTTGAATTTATGTACAACTAAGGCATGCAGATGAAAGTTTTTTCCAAAATTGCTCCCAGCCATCTAATTAAAAAAATAGCTAAACACTAAAAACATATTTCTAGCAGGTGGTTGTTGGCATAATTATGTATTAATACCTTCATAAGCAGGTATCATCTGTCTACCTTTCATTAGTTCAATCAGGCAAGTATTGTGTAACATTTCAAAATTGGTCTACTAATCAGGATAAGTACAAATAAATCGTCCATCTGAGGGTATCTCCCAATCACAGAATGACAAGAGCTTCATGATTGACATTAAAAAATTTGTTCTTGAAATTTAAAGATCTCAACCTTGTTCTTACAAATAAAAAAAATCATATTTGTTAAAGACACAAATACAATTAAAAACTCAAATAATGGAAATCCATCTTGTTATTCTCAAGAAAATCATATACATATTTAAAAGAAAAGACAATTACAGTGATCAGACTAAAAACATAAGAAAGACACTGATACAATTCACCACCCTTATCTGTGTACAATTCCTCGAATACCTTGTCCTTCATTCTGATAAATTCTTTCCAGGCCATGGCATTTTCAGATAGCTCCCAAATTCTGACGCTCCCAAACAGATTTCTCTTGACAACATGCCCTACCATGAAAATCCTTCTCAGACACTCTACAAGGACATGCATATCGAGGTTTCTGGGCATGGGGGCCTGCAGTTTAGTCCACACACCTTCCTGTAAAAAAATTAACATTATTGCTTTCTTTTCCGCCTATTGCACCCTATAAGTACTATTGGTGAGAAGGATTCGAAGACAAGGAGAAAAAGCCAATCAAATCACACTACCAAATGAGCATTGAGAAAAAAAAAATTGCATGAATATATTCTTCAGTTCCCCTGTAGAAACGTTCCTTGGCACCTACCAAACAAAAAAAAAGATTGTCAGCTATAATTCAGTTTCTTAAGCGTTCACAATATCATCTTTGCACAGTTATGAGAACTTAGAATAAATAGCATTTAATAGACAACCCTGTAAAGCTTCACATAGTTATAAGACCTTTTGTGCATATCTCAGAAAAGAAAGTCATCAAAATATATTTAATAGTTGCATGAAAACATGTCATGAGATCTATTACATACATATCAATATCAAGGGATAATAACTTTACTCATCTAATAGCTTGTGTCTTGCACTTGCATAAAAGATTTACACAAAATGTATGCTAGTTTATCTCATACATATCAATATCACAGGAGAATTTTATCACATCCATTTTGAAGGAAAATATTGAAACTTTACTCATCTAATAGCTTATGTCTAGCACTTGTAGAAAACCCAAGATTTACACAACGTACGCTAGTTTATCTCTCTAATTTTTTTCTTATGGGGCATCATGCCTTCTTTTTCAAAATATTGACAGGAGTTTATTGAAGGATTAAAACTGCATTATGCAGTTTTGGTGTTCGATGGTTCATGGGATGATTTAAATCCTCTTATTGCCCTGTCCAAGCTGCATTGATCAATTTTATTACTTAAGATGAGGTGGTTGTATCTGTTAAGATTATGTTTGTGGTTGACAATGGTATGGGGATTTTGGTTGCTTGTTTTATGGTGGCTTTTCAATTTAATGGCGAGGAAGAAGAATTCTAGCCATGATCCTCATTGGAAGGGTAGAGTTTGAGACAAGTAAGTTGGATGGACACTATCTTTTCCTCTCTAATAAAGCTGTGTTAAAGGTTTATTATAACAATCTTGGGAGAGTATGGCATGGGTTTGAATGGAGCTCCTCAGTCAAGGGCCTCAATTTGCAAGGATTTCATTTCAAAGTTGGTGTTGGCTTTGTCAAATGAGCATTGAGCATTTGAGCGTTTGACCTCTGCATCTTTTTCTAACTATGGAATTTGGAGATATGGTGTTGTCATCATTTGTTGAGGAAATAGAGGTCAAAGAGACAGAGGTGCAAACAGATTAAGTGGAGGCTCCAACAATATCTAATGATTCTAGGGTTTCGTTGATTTAGAGTTTGTAGAAATTTGTCAGTTTCACCTCTAGGAAACAAAAATTGACCGCATTTCTTGAACACTGGCATTGCCCGTGGGAAAAACAAAGCTATTGAGATATATGACAATTAACACCAAACTTGGAATATAGCCATGGCATTTTCAGATAGTTCCCAAATTCTGACGCCCCAGACAGATTCTCTTGACAACATGCCCTACCATGGAAAGCCTTCCCGAACACTCTACAAGGACAGGCATATCGAGGTTTCTGGGCATGGGCCTGCAGTTTAGTCCACGCACCTTCAAGGTCGGTATTAGGAGGGATGGGCCCACTGAGATATCTACTGAAATTGATGCAAGGCGTAAATATCTACTGAAATTGACGCAAGGGGGCACGTATTAGATCGTATCCAAGTCTCTCGGTGGAGAACGATGAACGGTCGGGGTGTTCAGAATCGTCTCCGGGATGGCTTCAGCCGTAGATGTAGCAAATCTGTTTGCTTCATTTCATAGTGGATACGCCTCCGGCGTAAGCATAAAATAAAATAAATTAAGAAAAGCAATAATAAAATTCAACTAACAGCTATAGTATACTGACAGCTATCTGCTGTAGTTTCATGTAATTTCTGATTTCTTTTAATTTAATTCTTCTTATTCCAATAAAAAAAAAGCAAAATGAAGTAAATTCAACTACTATTTAAAAGCACAAGGGTGCGCCCAATATGTTTAGCCACAGAATTGCAGAGGGAAAGACAATGGCAATGGAGATAATTCCAGGTCTTCCAGATGACATTGGCAGAGAGTGTTTGCTGAGGGTGCCATTAACCTCACACTTCAACCTCGCTCTTGTTTGTAAACGTTGGAAAAGCATTGTATGCAGCCCACTCTTCTATCAACACTACAAGCTCGCTCTTGTTTGCGAAACTTGGAAAAACATTGCATGCAGCCCGCTCTTCCCTGATCCCCTGGCAATCCAAACTCAATATATTTCAGCTATGAACAATGGAACTGATGCTTTAGAAATCTGAGATTCAAGATTTAGACCACTCTTCATCATTAGCCACTGCAAGACAATCAGCAAAGCTTCTAGAGGATTGAGACCTCTCTAGATGCTTCAGTTATGTAGATAATTATACTACTTCTGCACTTTCTGAGTGGCCTTTCACACTATCATACAATATTTTGACGTCCCAATGTGGGGCTATTTGCCTCTTGATCTTCAGGGCATTTATCCTCTGAAATACTGACTGCCACTGCAATGGTATTTTTCATGGTGTAAGTCATGTGATGAAGTAATTCCTGTAGCTATTACCTCTGTAGCTGCCAGTTTCTAGCCATAAATATTTTGCAACTGCCTATAATTGATTTTTTTGCACTTCAAAAAGAGAGCAAGAAGCTTTTATGAGGTTAACTGTTAAGTTCTTGGGGATTTGTAATGTATTATTTCTCTGAGTGTATATATATATCCTAATTAGTTCACTGATCAAACCCCTGCAATGTCTGAAATTTATTCTTTTGTTCAAAAAAAAATGTTCTTAAAATTTCCCCTTTCTTTTCTCAGCACTATTGCCTAAGAACAGTAGTATCACAACAATATTTTTGTGAGTATAAAATTGGTATTGGTGACATTCTGCATTGATTTGAGCTTGATTATGTTCTTAATTATTTTTCTTGGGATTCTGAGTGTGATTTTAGTATATGTTCGAAGGGTTGGAGATAAACTGCATCTATACATGGATCTCCCCTTTCGGTTGACTGTATTCAAAATTATAACCAAATGACCCCAATGAATTCAACATGGAATTAATTACAATAAATGCCCCATCACTGGCCATTGCAATGAACCAGTCTTTTACAGTAAGACGATAATATGAGATCTTAGGCACTGAAATTAGGCCAAAAACCTTCAAAAACCAAATCAAATGCACACAAGGTGTGTTTTCTTTTTGAACCATGAATTTTGCCTACTTCCTTGTTGGACAATGACCGCAGCGCCTCCCTGATTTAAAAATCCAAGGTGTTTCGGGTGATTTCAAGATCTGTAAAATTCAATGAATGTTGTCTGATGCCTGAATGTTGTCTCACGCCGGAAACTGGAAACACGCCTGAAAACAAATTTTGACTCTCCCACACCGACTGAGCGCACTATGATCTGATTTTGTTTCATTCTTATCTCCACCGTTTGTTTGCTGCAGCTGTCACATTCCACGCATGGTGTTTTTATCCTTATCTTATCTTTTTACCTTCACCGCCCTGTGCACCCACAACATGCTTAACCGACATTGTGCAACTACAAATAAAGTTGCCTAGAGTTGTAAAAAGCATCGTCAAATTATGCCAAAGAAGGAAATCCAATCCAATTCGATTGGAGATCTGCATTTAGAGTAATTTTGCCAAAGAAGGGTTCCAGTGCAGGCATAATCTGGTTTACTGGAAGAATTTGCCTTATTATTGTAAAATTCACTTATCTCCACCTGAAAAATCCGACATTTTAAGATTTACTTTTTTGTTTGTTATAAATAGATTACAGCAGCAACAAGGAGATCAGTATTGGTTCTTCTTATCTTAAACAATTTTTGTTCTGGTAGGCTTCCGTAATATTAATCTTGCAGTTTATTATTTGCTTGCTTGGCCTTCTTTGTCCAGCAGCAGCTTTTGATCATCTTGATTCATCTTGAGAACTTTCCATTTTATCTTCTGTAAATGATCTGAATTGCTCCCATCTTTTACTTGCTTAATTGTTTTTATCGATGACTAGACATTCGATCTCCGATTCTATTTTTTGTCTATCTGCTGACTTTTTTTGTTTGTTATGAAGTTGGATAGTAAAGTTCCTTTTTTTTCTTTTCTTTTTTCTACAGCACATGATGTTGCAAAAAACAAACAAAAAATTATGGTCCCTCGTATGTGTAAATTACAATAATAAATGATTTCTGCGGGACAAGCATGAACTTGAGTAATGCCCGAAGAAATTCTATCAATTAATCTCCAGATTGCCTTCTAGTAGATGGTCACAGCCTCATGTTACTCTGCTTGTCCTCTGCAGTTCAGTAGCCCTTTGCAAATTTTCTTTGCAACTGTAAACCTGAAAGGACATGCATAGAGCAAGCATGGTGGAGTAATTTCTTTGGCCTTTTTTAAATTATCTTTCCTCTGTAAACCTGAAAAAGCATACAAAAAGAATGCACGAAAGAATAGTTTTATAAATCATAAGAGGGAATGATTAATCCTCCATCACTCCATATCCATTAAAGTTTAACTACTAGAGATAGTAAATACTATATATCTATTATCAAAAATACTATATAGCTATTCTCAAAAATCCTTTTTTCTCCAATTTTTTCATTCTCCAAGTCACTCTGAGCTTCTCACTGTTTTAATTTTTTCAACTTCCCTCCATTCCATTCATTTGACACTCCAAAGTCCTTGCCGAGTTTCAGGGCTTCCTCAATGCAACTATTAACTTGAGTTTGTACTTCTTGCTCTGCCTTTCTCAGCTCTGAGGGAAAATGAAACATTTTTAATCCTTCATCACATCTGCAATAGGTGTGGATATGAAACAGCTAATTAAGTTGAGAAATAGAATGTTGTAAGAAAATCTTTAAAATGTGCAGAAATAGTTTGTAGGATTCATCTAAAGATGTGAAAATATAATTAATTTGTAAGATTAGACATTGTTTGAAATTTGAATGTATGCAAACTCGCAATAAATATTAAATTTAAGCCACTTAACAGATGCATTTATGCTTAATTTATATTCTGGCAGGTAGCTATTGTGATTACTATAGTTATTTGTATTTACGATTCATTGAAATTCCATATTAATTTGCAAAGAAGGGATCTGCAAGTCCTTAGCTCTGTGAATCCTTGCCAAGAGTTGCCAGGTATAAACAAAGTTGTCAGGAAAGACGCAAGGAGACACAGAACATAAAACCTATGTTCCACTACATTTCAGGGACAATGTAAGGTGCAGATGTTTGCCGTGCAAGTACTGCGTCCCATACAAAATTTTGACAGGAAATCTGAGCCTTCTTTGCTTCTATTAAAAAAATGTGACTTAACTGAAGATTTGAGACAACAGTAGTTAGTATACGTAGCAATGCAGATTCTGGAAAATGTTGTATAAATATACCCTCGCGCCATTCCTGTGGAATGCATTGACAATACCTCGGCGCATCATTAATAGAAATGAAACCTTTTACCATAACCTCACCATCCGCCAGAGCAGTCGAGGGTTCAACCCCCTAGACGCCCCACATTAGTCTCCCTACAGCTGCTGCTTCAATCTATTCATAATTAACAAACAATAGAATGAAAGATTTCTGGAGCCAGCTTCCACTCAACATACTGCATGGCGATGAGAACAAGGGAATAATGGCTAACGTGGAGCATACTACTGAGGCATACGTGGGAGTCATGCATAAATGTTAATCATCGCAACTCAGGTAGGATGATACATAGTCGCAGGTTTGGAGGCTGTTTATGGGAGGAAGATAAGCATTGTCCACAAAAAAAAAAAAAATTATGAAGTCTAACTTTTACAAATTATTAAGAAAAAATGGACTACAAATGATTTTATAAATTTAAAATTACTTTTTGAAATTATACTATTATAGAACTGTAATGGTAAAATTTGGGTATTCAATTTTTTTAAAGTTAATTTTGTGTTAGGAAGAGTTTTGATATATATATTAATAAGTCATGCAATCTTGTCGAAGTTGGATTCCTTCTCTTGGTCTCTATTCATCTACATACACACATTCCTATACACTTGGTACTTACCTCTTTCACATTTAGACACACATTCTCATGTATTATTTATTTATTATACCTATTTATACATTTATCTCGAGATAGTTGGATTCTTTCCCCTAGTCTCTATATATCTCTATCCATTTACATATACGCATTCCTATACACTTGGTACTTACCTCTTTCACATTTGGGCCACATTCTCATCTAATATTTATTTATTATACCTATTTATACATTTATCTCGAGATAGTTGGATTCTTTCCCCTAATCTCTATCCATTTACATATACGCATTCCTATACACCTGGTACTTACCTCTTACACATTTTATATATTGAATATTTCACATGTTCTCTTACATTCCAAAGCATTGAAGGAGTAATTAATAGTCACATTTCAATTTAGTGTCTTAAAAAGAGCAAAAAATCTACATACATCATTTTAGAGCTCTTGCATGCTATCTTTAGATCTTGTACACTTTCAATTATTGAGCTCAAAGAACTTTTCTGGTTGTGACAAAATGACAACCCTTCCATGGTATTTTTAAATACCACGAACCCTCAAATTATGAAAAGTATCAGAGTAGATAGAGATCTATTAGATGAGCATAAGAGAAATTTTTCATTGTGCATAGGGATGAATCTAGATTCAAAGGACTAGTTTATGACCACAACTTTTTTCAAGACTTCTAATTTTTTTTTCTTATCGAGTATGGATCTAATCTAACATAGATTCAAAGGCACTCATTTGATAGAGAGATCAGATTTCTCAAACATATTCAAATCTAATATCAAGGATCTTCGTTGTTTTCATAGAGGTAAGTGATGTCTTTTCCTTGATTTAGTTTCCTAATTTACCTATTGTAAATTATTAAATATAAATTTTATTTTCCTTTACAATTTTTATTATCATACACTAGGTCCTAAGGTCATTCTTTAGTGTTTATAACTTGTTTTTTTTATGTCATTCTAGATATGATATTATTCTAATTGTATCACTTATTTTAGATTTCCTAGAGTTTGTTCATTCTTATTATACTTATTAAGTTTTGTATAGTTTACACATGGTGATATACAACTTTTATCAAACCCCCCACTAATACATTCTACATAATGGCTCCTTTTAGATATTGTGTCTTAGATGATGTTCAAGCATACATTTCAAAATTTGATATATTATTATATTCCATTCATATCATCCTTCTATCCTTGATATGCATATGACAAAGTAAAGTAAATATAGGGATATTTTTTTATATGAAGGTTTATTTATATCATGTCTCATCTTTTCCTTCATAGAGTTGATTACTGCTCATCCACTCCTATTAGATACGGTTATGCCATTCATTTATGTTTGGGTGGTTCTTGTATTCCTCTAGATGGTTGACATTTCACTCTTGTAGTTGAGGAAGAGGATTGTATGATGTCCACTACGTGGTGTGCATAAATACATTGAGTTGTGGGATGGTGCACGACAACAAAATTCGTTCACTAAAATTCCTCAATATTTATATTTTTACAAATCTTGTCTTCAATTTGATACAAGAAAATATGTAATACAAATATTTCTAAAATTTTGCTTGAGAGTGACTGGAAGATCAAAGGGAGTAGCAGTTCATGGTGGATAAAATCTTTCGTTGATGTCGCAACGCACAATCCCCCAATCTTTGAGCCCTACCATTCATAGGGGCACCCTACTATACATATAATTTTCGATTGGCATATCCCTTGCACCTCCTCCTGGTGCAAGTGCTAATTTTAATGCTTTTGTGTTTAAATGGTGAAAGTTTTGTTAAGTTGATCTCTACATGCCAATCTTTAATTTTATTACTTTGAGAGCCCCTAAATGAATGGAAACCCTCAATATAATTAAAGATCATATGTATATATTTATTTAAAAAATATTCATGATATTGTTAAAAAATAGTAAAAGTATTTATTGGTTATATTAGATGGTCAATAAGTACATATATAGATAGTCTTGTTAGTTAAGCATTATAAAAAATTCTTATGTATATATCAAAAAGTATTCATGATATTGTTAAAAATTAGTAAAAAAAATTATTGGTTATATTAGATGGTCAATAAGTACATATATAAATAGTCTTGTTAGTTAAGCATTATAAAAAATATATTTTACAAAAAATATAAATGTGCAATGCTTGGTAGATATTACTATTTATATTTGTGTCTATCAACCATCTAATAGTACTTATTGATGCTTTTACTAGTTTGTACCAAATCTAATATGTTCACCATTTTATTAGCATATTCTCTCATATAATTATTTATTTCCTCAAGATCTTCCCTTTTCATAGTGAGATCCATCTAGAGTGGTATACGATTGAGACCCCAAATTTAAACTTTTAAATTCTAATTCTTTTTTTTTTGTCCCCTTTCACTAGTCACTGTGAGCCAACTTGGTACATGCTTGTGCAACTAGTTATAATTTCATAGTATTTAAAGACATTCATTTGTGCAGTTAATCCATATTGAAATTTAAGAGATAATCTATAGAAAAAAGGGTAACTCATTTTTAAAAAAATTGAATTGGGAACTTAGAAGTAATCAATGTTTGCATCATGCCATCCACAAGTTTATGCATGATGTTTGCAATTATTTACTTGAAGTCATAAAGTTGATTTAAAAAGTTAGTTGACCTACATGAACATGATCCTTGCAATCCTACAAATTCCCCTAAAGTGTTTTTAAATACTATTTTTGTTATAGGCAATCAAATTCTAAAGACTACAATGAATCAAGTTTCAAAAGTCTAGACTATGTTAGGTCAATCCATGAATTAGAGATCATTTTAATGCAATAGGTCATTCCTATGATGCTCAAGTTTGATCCCAATGGGCTTGAATCCAATTCATAGATTCTTGGGACTATTTAAAATGTAATACATTAGCACACTAGGAGCATTCATTTATGCACATTAATGACTAGATCATGCGTAGCATTGACATTAATTGTTCGTTAGTGTTCCCAAAGTAAGTACCCTATTCATTTGCATTCAATTTCTAAATATGATATATAATATATCAACTTAACTCCTCAATTAAATCTATATTGATTGTATAATTATTATTTATATTTGATTAACCTAGATTTATGTAAAAATGATTTTTTTTTTAGAAAGAAGTTTTTTTTTTTTTGTATTGATCAAAGCAAAATAAATTACAAGAATAAGCTATCTAGAGTAGCAGAGAAACATCAGCCTATACAAAAATAGTACATCAATAAACTAGAAACAACACAACGTTACAAAGGTTGTACACAAAATCAGCCATTACATACAAGGGACATATTACAAGAGCTGAAAAGCATTTTACAATGATCAACTTCATTGTCCAGTTGAAACTTCACAATTTGTTCTTTGATCTGCTGTAACTGTTGTTTGGCCCTCTCATTCTTACACCAGTCTAGGATTTTTCCTTAGGGTTTATCCTTCTATTAAGGTTTCATAACTATATTTTTTATTGCTTTTTCTTTTTTTAAAAACTGAATAGTGTATAATTTATCTTTCTTAATTGTGCTTCATTGCTAGATCTTTATTTGGGATTTTGATGCAGAACAAACCAACCCTCACGATATCCTTGAAATAATAACTTTGTCATTCAAAGAATTTTTCACAAATTCCAGAAATCAAACATAAATTTTTAATGCATTGAATGCTATAGGCACCACGTTTCCAAAACAAAATGTATTTATATTCAAGTATGTTCTCAAATGAACTTAATACATCATAATGTTATATGTATTTATTTCCCAACAAAATTTATTTGCATTCAATTTTATTCTCAATTTCTTCAACCTGCTATTATCCATTTTTTCGGTCTGCAACATAACATTTTAAATGCAAATTTTAATTGTTGTCATCACAGCCTTAGCACCCTTTGTTCTTTGTTTCCACTCTACCCAACACTCCCACAGGCCCACGCCTCCTCATGTCCACACTACCTTCCTTGGTGTTGCCAACATTCCTCTTATTTTTCCTCCTATGCACCCCTACTCTCTTTGTAGCCCTCTGTTTTTGTTTTTGTAACTGTCGCTTCTTGGTGCTTTGTCTTCTTTTGATGACCTCTCATTTTCTTTCGTTGGGCTATCTCCAAGATGCTCTTTCTTGTAGGTTGATAGTAGATGTAAAAATATATTGGATGATATAGAGTTGTTCAAAATGTACTTGAACAAAATGAATACAAAGAGAACCCTTGCTTCGTGTCAATCTAGCCTTTGATGGTGAACCCCGTTAAAACTATTTTTCTATTTATCTTTATGGTTTTGTATCTTTTTTCTTATTTTTTAGACTAATTTTCTACTTATATCTTTTTCAATCTACTTTTATTTTTCATAACAATTGGTATCAAAGCTAGTTAAGAAGCTCGATGAAGAAGCTCGGTGATGAAGCTGTTTTGGAAATCGGTGAAGAATTTCCAAAATTATGGACAAAGCAAATAAGTGGAAAATTGAGAAGTTTTTAGGGTAGAACTTCGGGCTATGGAAAATTCAGATGGAATCCTTGCTGATTAAGCAGGATCTCTCATTCGCTCTAGAAGGGAAAGCCAAAGGAAAGGATTCGATGTCTGACAAAGACTGGGAGAAATTGGATAAGAAAACAAGGGTCACTATTTTTCTTTCGTTGTCCAACAACGTTCTATTCAATGTTTTAACTGAGAAGACTTCAAAAGAGCTATGGGATAAACTTCAGACATGTACGAGATGGCATTTGCATCAAACAAGGTTTTTATCATGAAGAAGTTATACAATTTAAAAATGAAAGAAGGTGGGATCATGTCCAATCACCTAAATGAATTTAATACTTTGGTCACTCAATTGATTTCAATGGGTATAAATTTAGATGATGAAATTAAAGAAATTCTATTATTATGTTCTTTACCGAACAGTTGGGAAGGAGTGGTGATGGCAATTAGTACTTTTGTGGCTACAAAGAGTAAATTAAAATTTGATGACTTAGCAACTACTCTTCTCAGTAAAGACATGAGGAGAAAAAAACAAGAATCATCATCCAATGACGCCTTGATTGTTGTAAGAACTGGCAATAGAGGAAGGGGTCAAGATAGAGGCAAAAATAATAATAGAAGAAGGTCCAAATCTACACCAAGATCAAAGTCCAGGGGTAGAAATGGTGATTATTGGTTTTGTGGCAAACTAGGTCACACAAAAAAGAATTGTTGGAATTAGAAAAAGGCACAAGAAAAGGTAAGAAAAAATGAAGTAAACACTACATATGATAAAGATGATGGTGTTTTATTTCTATCAGGTAGTGACACCATTGCAGCTTCGTGGGTGCTCGATTCCAGTGCCTCTTTTCATGCTACTCCATGCCGGGAGGCTTTCACAAACTACCAAGAAGGTAATTTCCATAGAGTTTTTCTTGGTGATAATAAAGAATGTGAAATAATAGGCAAAGGTGATGTCATGTTACAACTAAAAAGTGGAAACAAATGGATATTGAGGGATGTGAGACATGTTCCCACGCTGAAAAGAAATTTAATTTCAATAAGTCAGCTTTATGCTCAAGGGTGCAATGTCAAATTTTCTTTAGATACTTGGAAGGTAACCAAGGGTGTATTGGTAATTGCAAAAGGAAACAAATTGGGTAACCTTTATGTTTTACAGTTGATGTAGAGGAAGGACAAGGTTCAACAAAAATTGACTGTCCTAACCCACTTCCCCTAAGGATTTCATAGAAACCAAGGCATAAGCCCTCTACACACCCTTTGTCCCTATTGACCATTTGAAATATTGGACAACCAGTGATGGGAAACACATTAGCAAGGGTGGAACAACATAAAAATAGTGGGAAAGTAAGCTTTCAATAGCTTTTGACACACTAGTTGACTCCATGTACCATTACCCAATGTTGACACCCTAACTATTGTAACCATATCATTTCCTTTGCTCCTTCGGTGAGAGTAATGTATTTATCCTTGGTAGAGGAGAATGCAACCACTTGTCACAATCGTGAAACCCAACTAATTGTAGCCCTGACAAATGTAAACACATAACCTACAGTAGACCTCCATTTGTCCAAATCTCTAACCATATCTAAATCAACATAACCTCGCAATTGAGCATCCTTTCCTCCAAAACACAAAACATGATCAGAAGTACCTTTTAGGTACCTAATATCCATTATACTACCTACCAATGATATTTACCCCAATTAATCAGAAATATGCTCACAACTCCCACTACATGAGCAATATCCGGACGGGTACAAACCATGGCATACATGAGACTCCCAGTTGTTGATGAATATGAAACACCCTTCATGTGTTCTTGATTCTCTTGAGTTTTTGGACATAGTGTTGATGATAAGCGAAAGTGATAAGCCAATGGAGTACTAACAGACTTGGCATTTTCATATTGAACCTATCTAAGACATTGGCAATTTTTTTTTTTGAGACAATCTGATTTCTCTCTGTTGTCTATCCTTGATTATTGTCATCCCAAGAATCCTCTTCACTACCCCTAAATATTTCATAGAAAAATGTTGGGCCAAATGTTGCTTCAATTCACAAACTATCCTCATGCTAGTGCTAGTAACTAACATGTCATCAACATAAAGTAATAGAAGAAAAAACTCACCATTAGCAAGCTTCTTGTAGTAAACACATGGGTTAGATTCACAATGAGTAAATTGATGCTCAATCATGAAGCTATTGAATTTTAGGTACCACTGCCTCAAGACTTGCTTGAGCCCATACAAACTTCACTTCAGTCTACAATATAAATGCTCCTAACCCTATTTAGAGAAACCTTGAGGCTACTCCATATACTACTCTTCTTCAATATCCCCATGAAGAAATGTGGTTTTTACGTCAAGTTGCTCAAGCTCAAGATTCCATACAACTTCCATCCCCAAAACTACTTGAATTGTTGTCATCTTGACAACTGGTGAGAAAATTTCATTGAAATCAATCCCCTTTTAGTGTCTTAAAAAGAGCAAACACCTTCTGAATCTAAGAACACATTAATTTCCCATCATACTACCAACATAGATACTATCCAAAAAACTGCAGCATAAGAATGTTCACCTTAGTAGAATGTGGAGTCTCCCACATAGTATGCCACACTTAGAAAAATAGTAGAATGTAGAGTTAAACTTTGTCAAAGATAACTTTCTTCTCACAATAAAAGACATCTCAAGATCCAGGATATAGTTGTTTGAATGAGTCAAGAAAACATGGTTAAGATATTAGAGTCATATCAGATCTTGTGGTGAATTCCAGACTCAAATACCAACACACTAATCCATCAAAAAAGGGTATTATCGACAGAGAACAACTTCTAGTAAACCAAGTCTTCTTACCATATAGTTATCACCATGTTGACATCAATGACAACATAGGAACAACCAACACAAACTATCCATACTCCATGCTCATGTTGCAAGGCTCCCAACAGGTAGAAATGGTGATTATTGGTTTTGTGGAAAACTGGGTGACACAAAAAGGAATTGTTGGAATTACAAAAAGGCACAAGAAAAGGTAAGAAACAATGAAGTAAACACTGATTATGATAAAGATGGTCATGTTTTAGTTCTATCAGCTAGTGATACCACTGCAGCTTCATGGGTGCTCAATTTTGGAGCCTCTTTTCTTGCTACTCCATGCCGAGAGGCATTCAAAAACTACCAAGAAGGTACTTGTTCAGGGGTAAACCCCCAAAATTGGTTTACAATTCCAGTGAGGAAGGAAAAGTTGCAAAAAATTTCCCCATGCAAAAAAAATTGGTTTTTGGGGGTTCAAACGAACATCTGGTTTGAGCGAACCCAAAGGGGGTTTGCTAGAAGCCCCCTTCAAGTGAGCCCATTAAATGTTGGGTCCCACATTTCTTAGGAAAAAAATAAAAGGAAAGGGTTGTTGAAAGGGGGTTCACTTGAACCTCCAAGGGGGGTTCGCTTGAACCCCCATTTTTCCCCCTTCTCCCCCTCTGGCACCAAAAAACTCCAAAATTTTTCCCTTCAAAGCTTGAGTTGAATATAAAAATGGAGGAGACTTCATAGACCCAACTGGATGATGGTAGTCCTCGGAATGAGCTATCCAACGAATATAATCTTAATATGTTTTGGTTTTATTATGTATTTTTTTTTAGTTTGATTAAACATAGGTTTTTTGCCAAAATTCAAGATCTATGTCCTGCACATGTGGAAAAATAGCAGATTATCAAAAAAAAATTGAAAAATATGAGTGCACTAGATATTGAAGTCCTTGATCCAACAACAAAAAAAAGAATTTCGATACATACAAAAAAAGTTGTTGTATACGGTCCACCTATGTTTGAATTGTAATTGGTTTGGCTTCAAAACTTGATTAAGGAAAAAATATTCAATAAAACACTATGAACCAATTGGAAGTAGTAGATATCATAGTTACAAATCTAATTAAAAAATAAATAAAAAAATTATCCTTCATGGAAAAAAAGTTATGTTGTACACGGTGAGTGTCAATCCTTAAAAATGGTGTTTACTGAAAAAAAAAACTAGTTTTCGAAGGAGATGGAAAAAGAAGTACAATTTGATTCCAAAAATTTTGAAAAAAATAGATTTAGAATCTACGGACAAAATTTTACAAATCACTATTTTACATCATCTTCAAATTCCTCACAGTTTAGCCACTATAGGTGCCCAAAAGTGAAGATTTAGTTAGAAAAAATTAGTTCAATGTCCAGTTTGGCCAAAAATTGTAAACTATTATTGTGGGATCACCCTCGATAGATTTTTTCTTGGTGATAATAAAGAATGTGAAATAATAGAAAAAGGTGATGTCATATTACAACTGAAAAATGGAAACAAATGGATTTTGAGGGATGTGAGACATGTTCCCATGCTAAAAATAAATTTAATTTCAGTAAGTCAACTTTATGCTCAAGGGTGCAATGTCAAATTTTCCTTAGATACTTGGAAGGTAACCAAGGGTGTATTAGTAATTGCAAAAGGAAACAAATTGGGTAACCTTTATGTTTTAGAGTGCCATGTGGTGAAGTGGCAGTTGCAATGGCAGTTGTGGACAACGATTTGGAGCTTTCGCATAAGAGGCTCGAACATATGAGCAAAAAGGGACTTGAAGTTATACTTCAAAGGGATCAACTTCCAGGCCTAAAATCCATTGATTTGGAGTTATGTGAGCATTGCCTCTATGGCAAACAAAGATGGACCGGCTTCTTGAAGACTGGTCAATCTACACCATTGGAGCTTGTGCACTCAGATTTTTTCGGTCCAACAGAGGTAACCTCCATTGGAGGTGCGAATTATTTTGTTACTTTTCTTGATGATTGTACTAGAAAAGTATGGATTTATATGATGAGTAGAAAATAAAACGTGTTTTGAAAGTTTAAAAATTTTAAGGCCTTTGTTGAAAATCAGATTGGGCACAAAATCAAATGTCTTAAAACAAATAATGGGGGAGAGTTTTTCTCTTTGGATTTGATGCCTTTTGTGCAGATAATGGCATATGCAGGATTAAGGTAGTTCCTTTCACCTCTCAGGAAAATGGTGCAGCTAAGAGGTTGAATCGAATGATTCTTGAGAGAACTCAGTGTATGCTCTCTAATGTTGGATTGGGGAAAGAATTTTGGGTAGAGGCTTGTAATACAACAATCTATTTGATCAATCAATCTCCTTCATCTTGATTGGATTTTGATATTCTGGAGGAGAGATGGCTTAGGAAATGAATTTATTATAATCATCTATGAGTGTTTGGCTATGAATCCTTTGCTCATGTTCCAAAAGAGCAACGAACAAAATTAGATCCCAAATCAAAAAGGTGTATATTCATCGGTTATGGTGAGGAACAATTTGGTTTCAAAATTTGGGATCCAAAAAAAATTTACCCACAATTGGAATGTGGTCTTTAATGAGACTATATTCCCTACTCTACAAAAACAAAGGACTTCATCAAATGAACATATACAGGTGGATATTTTTGGCAATGGCAAGTCACATGGCAATTCACAACCCTTTTAAAAATTTCAACACACCCTCTCAATGTTCATACATAGCCTCCTACAACTTCAACATAACCTTTATGTGGTAATGTGCAGCCCTCACAAGGTAATGTGCAGCCTTTATATGCTAATGTGTAGCCTTCAATAGTGAATGCCCAACCTCCAAATGTTTGTGTGCAACCATCTAGCATTGGTGCCCCTCATCATACTTGTGCATAGCCTCCAAATGTTCAAATTTAGTCTTCACTGTTTTCAATGCAACCTCAAGACATTTCATTGCAACCTTTGTTAAACTTAAATTTGCAACAAGTTCATAATTCGACAAGGGTAGGTAATTTGGAAGTATTTAATCATGGTGCTTTTTCTCATAATACTCCAAACCAGAGGCCGACCATGGGAGGAAATGTACAGGAAAGGGGAAATTTTCAGTTTGATATAGATGATATTCAACATCAATTATAGAGATTAAATATGGACACAAATTTGCAAGAACAAGCTCCTCAATTAAGGAGGTCTACCCGAAAGAAGAGGCCTCTGGAAAATTTGAAGATTATCAATTATTGCTCTCTGGTCAATTAGAGCCTGCAACTTTTAAAGAGGCTTGCAAAGATGAAAATTCAATGAAATGGATGGAGGCGATGCAAGACAAAATGGAGTCCTTGATGGCAAATAATACATGGGATTTGGTTACCCTTCCACCAAATCGAAAACCACTCAAGAATAAATGGGTATATCGATTGAAAGAAGATGGAGGTAGTAAATTCTACAGGGCCAGATTGGTTGTGAAAGGTTTTGATCATAAAAAGGGGATTGATTTCAATGAAATTTTCTCACCAGTTGTCAAGATGAAAACAATTCGAGTAGTTTTGGGCATGGAAGCCGTATGGAATCTTGAGCTTGAGAAACTTGACATAAAAACCACATTTCTTCAAAGGTATATTGAAGAAGAGTTGCATATGGAGTAGCCTCAAGGTTTCTCTAAATAGGGTTAGGAGCATTTATATTGTAGATTGAAGCAAAGTTTGTGTGGTCTCAAGCAAGCCCTGAGGTAGTGGTACCTCAAATTCAATAGCTTCATGACTGAGCATCAATTTACTCATTGTGAATCTAACCCATGTGTTTACTACAAGAAGCTTGCTAACGGTGAGTTTTTTCTTCTATTACTTTATGTTGATGACATGTTAGTTACTAGCACTAGCATGAGGATAGTTTGTGAATTGAGGCAACATTTGGCCCAACATTTTTCTATAAAATATTTAGGGGCAGTGAAGAGGATTCTTGGGATGACAATAATCAAGGATAGACAGCAGAGAGAAATTAGATTGTCTCAAGAAAAATATATTTCCAAAGTCTTGGATAGGTTCAATATGAAAATTCCAAGTCTATTAGTACTCCATTGGCTTATCACTTTCAATTTTCATCAACACTATGTCCAAAAACTCAAGAGAATCAAGAATACATGAAGGGTGTTTTGTATTCATCAACAATTAGGAGTCTCATGTATGCCATGGTTTGTACCCATCCGGATATTGCTCATGTAGTGGGAGTTGTGAGTAGATTTATGAGTAATCAAGGTAAATATCATTGGTAGGCAGTACAATGGATATTACGGTACCTGAAAGGTACTTTTGATCATGTTTGGAGGAAAGGATGCTCAGTTATGAGGTTATGTTGATTCAGATATGGTTGGAGATTTGGACAAATGGAGGTCTACTATAGGTTATGCGTTTACATTTGTCAAGGC
>VDFB02021780.1:0-10639 GCA_007258455.2 Sequoia sempervirens
TGGTAGCCATGTTTTTTATTAGATAAGAAGGGTTTTGAAAGGACCCTGACCCTTGTACAAGAAAAAGATAGAGCATAAAGCACAACCAAACAGCAACTAACACCAAAAAAAGGGACAACAAAAGACTACAAAAGGAACAAAAAAACTTAAAAGACCATCCGGCCCACCTTAAGTCGGGGGTGGTTTAAAAAATTGTTCCAATGAGCTTTGCTTTATCTCAAAATAAGGATCATTTTTCCCAAAACTAACTTTTTTGTTACAAAGAGGGGTCATACAATCACTGGTTGAACTAACACCCAAACCCAAGGCATTATAATCCATAGGGGTATACCCTTTCAAATCCAGCACATGGGAGTTGAAGATTAAATCATTTCAAGCTTGTGGATCAAGATTTCAAGGCCGTACTTCTTCAAATCAGATGCAAATGGATTAGGCATCCTCTTGACTACATTTCTCCAGAGAATTTCAAGAAGCAATAGATACTTCTGATCTACATGTGTTTCCAGTTGTGCAAAGGTCGTACTTTCCTAGGAAGGCGTGTTGTCTAGGAGCTAGGGCGCTTGGTCTTTTGGCCCAATTTCTCTTTCATTATTGGCGTCCAGCTATTTCCCATAGATCTTCATCATCTCTGGCGTGAACTTTCAGCTTGTCAGTGCTAGGTGTTTGGTTTTGCATGCCATTCAGGCTGCTGTAATAAAAATCAGACTTATGAAATTACTGATCAGCAAATGGGTATGTTTTATTTGTGTTTACAATCAATAGAAATCAACTGGATTTCATTCATTTTAAGCATTCCTTTCCTATATTTGTGTATTTCAATTATTTTCATTTCCGGCATCAAAACACTCAAAAACAAATAAACAAAAAAAACACAAAAAATCAGGTCAGATTCAAACACCACAGGGGTTGTTTCAGTGGTATCAAAGCAAGTGTTTGAATCTGACCTATGGTATCAGATTCAAACACCATAGGGATCAGAGCAGAGTGTTTGAATTTGACCTATGGTGTTTGAATCTCGCGAAAAGCAAGCATCATTAATTTAGTGATCTTATCAATGGCAAAATATTGCCCAAAAGAATTGGCAATGGAAATGAAATTTTTTTAATTCCAAAATTCCGAAGGGAGCCCATGCAAACGAACCCAAATAGGAAACTTGAATGTCTCTAGCATATGGTTGAAACCAAACGACCAATTTTGAAGACTTAGACCATTACAACCCAAAAACCAGGGGCCCTCAAGAAGGACCCTAGATCTATCCTCTTGACAGGAAAAAGAAAAAAGAAAGAAACCATTCAACATTGCAGATACCTCAACATCGCCATGAAGCTTCCAAATCTGAAGGATCCATCTTCTAATAGTATCAATATTGGGGCAATTACCATAGAACCTTCCAACTAGCAAGCTTCTAATCCAATCAAACGTCTCAACAAGAAGAGAATTAGGAACATCAATAATTATTTATGCATCCTCCATCTCCATGGGAGAGACACCCAAAACAAAGCACCCAGCAAAACTACCTTCCTCCACACCACTCGGGGAAAGAACAACAATGAAATATACCGAGCCAATTTTTTCAATTTTTACCAAATACACAACAATGCAGAGAGCACCCGTTAGGGTTAAAAAATTCAAACCAGCAAATTACAAATAAGTCGTTGCCAAGAATGCGCACTCAATCTCAACGCGAGAGAGGCTGTCATATGGCAAGAGGATCGTCAGTGCCTTAAACAAATGCAACTGAAGGTAACTCTAACCAAGAATGCGCCAGAGAACGACGAGCATATGGTCAAAGGATCCCTACCAACTAATAAGCTGAAGTAACTCGACGTCAAGAATGTGCTTTCCAATCCGAGATGGAATGGGAGCTACCATATGACGGAGATGCTAAGAATTACAATGCAATTAAGGAAAATAAGCGAGAATGTTGAAAGTAAACTCAACACCCAGAATGTGCTTTCAAACCCGGAGTGGGAATGGAGCTACCATAGGGCGGAGATATAAAGAATTACAAAGCACTTCAGAATGTATAGTAATCGTTACAAAACATGATAAGCAAGATTAGAGAACGGTTGACAGTACTACTGTTCAGCTTACAATATGAAGAGAAATCGCCTGCCAAGAGCATAGAATTAGAACAATACAACGTACATCAATTAAGAGGATTCTCCTTGCTTAACAAGAATGCCAAGACCCTTTACTTCACTCAAATACCAAACTGAATATTCAGTTTAAGACAGATCTGCACTTTAAAAAGGTAAACCAGCAACCTAGCACCACACAAAAATGATCATATCTCACTCATTTCTAACCCTATTGACGTGAAATCAAATGCAAAACATTCTAATGATGATGACAATGAAGATGGATCACAAAAACTTCTCACAAAGACCCTTATTTATTTTGCACCTGCTAAGCTGCGTGACCTTTTCACACATCGCCCCATTCAAAATGGGGACCCCCTAATTTTTGCTCCATTCTGGTCTTTTGGCTTGGGTTTTTCTCTCTCTCTCCTTCTCTGCCTCTTTTCTGATGTCTGCCTTCCGGGGATTGTGCCCGTCTCTGAGCTTAAGCATAAAATTGACCAAGTCTGAAAATTAGGGTTTCATCTTTCTTGGTCAGTCCGAGGTTGAACAAAGTGAATAAATTGAAAATTGAGCTTAACATTGTTGTCAGCATGTTTCCGGCAGGCTCTCGGCAAGTTTTCATCAGGTTCTGAGATACTTACTATTTTTAGTAAGTGTGAAATTATAGGCAATCCATCATCATTTTTGAAATTCCGACAGTCACGCAGCATTCGGAGCACATCAAACTGTTCGCATGCTAAATTTGAGCGAAAACAGACAACTTTCTATTTTTAGCAGTCCAACTTCCGAGACAAATTTCAGGGTTCAGGTGCAGAGTTTTTCTTTGCATGTCTGGATATTCTTTCTGGGTTTTTCGAGACCTTCGCAATGGTATAACATGCAAAACGAGACGACAACTTTCAGAATTCAGCCTTCCGAGGCTATTTTTAGGGTTTGCATGTCAGGGTTTCTTTTGCATGTCGGATGATTCCTGGTGGGTTTTTCGAGAGCTTCGCAGTGGTGTGACATGCAAACAGAGATAACCACTCAGTAAGGAACTTACTATTTTTAGCAGGTGTGTCCCGGCAGCCGCTTCCCAGCAGTTCAGAATCACAAGCCGATCGCAGTGCCACAGAAACGAGAGCAAACAGAGATCATTTGATATGCATGCAGAACAAATTAGGGTTTTCAGCTTTGGAGCCTGAAAAGAGGAGTCAAAAGTCAAAATTTTCGAAAACCGATGTAAAAACCATCGCGATCAGCATCCTTCAGGCTATCTGCTGGTAAAATTTCAAGTCAAACGGAGCACTTACGATTTATAGTAAGTCATTTTGGAAACAGGCTAAAAATAGTAAATCGAGTGCATGCGTCAATGTCAGCGGGCAGGTCACGTGGTGAGGAGCGCCTCATTCAAATTTCAAGTTAATCGGAGCAGTGGAACTATCAGAAGCAAGCAGTTACTATTTATAGTAAACCACCTTCAGAAATGGGCTAAAAATAGCAGGCCGGCTAAAAATGGCAGTGTCGACAGGACAACAAGGTCATGAGGATGCTATGTTTAAAATTTCAAGTCGTTCTGAGCTTCAGAGATGCAAATTTGAGAGGGCTTACTATAAATAGCAGGGCATGAAAAGCTGGCAAAAACGAGGAAAAATTTCTAAGTCTGGAACTCCATCCTGCAGCCATGGCAAAATGCGCCCAGGTAGATGAGGAAACACAAAAAAACTTCTAAGTATGAGAATTCATCCTTCATCAAGGCCAAAATGCGCCCAAGGAGAAGAAAGTCAAAGGAAAGTCAACACGTTTATCCTGTAGGCATAGCAAAATGCGCCCACCTTGAAGGAGGAAAGCTGGAAATTTTTTCTAAGTATTAAACTTGTCCTCCTCACCCCTCCAAATGCGCCCATCCTCTTCAAGGGCTGAAATGCGCCAATTCTAAGAGAAGGTCAAACAAGTCAATGACTTTCATCCTCCTACATAGGCAAAATGCGCCCAAAGACATGCATGTGAAGACAAGAAAGAGGGAGGTGAAAGGTCACAAAGGACGTGGTAAGAGTTTCATCCACCAGCAAGGCCAAAATGCGCCCAAGAAAGAAATGAGTCAAAGTGGTCAACATTTCTTATCCCTCACCTACATGGAAATGCGCCCAAATAAGGTCGAGTGAGGACAAAAAAATGAGAAGTCGAAGGGTCATCCTTCTTGCATGTCTAAATGCGCCCAAGTTGAGGTGTAAAAAGTGAATGTAAGGTGGTAAGTGGGGTAAAAGATACTTCAAGGCGTGGTGAGAGCTTGATAAATGCTAGGCGTTATCCCTCTTCAAGTGCAAGATGCGCCCAAGGTAATATGTGTGAGGTGGTGAAGATAATATGCTAAGACGTGATTTTAAATCCCCTCTTCAAGTAATATGCGCCCAAGGTGATACATGTTAGAAAATATTGCAAGGTGATTTGTGGAGGTAATGCCCAGGCATTGGAAGTGAAGACTTCTAAGCACAAGATGAATATTCCCCTTCACACACATTAAGCGCCTAAGATGTTGAGTGAAGAAAAATGAAATATTTCTAAGGCATTGGAGTTTTAAATAAAATTGCCTTTCAAGTGTGAAGTAAGATGCAAGTGGTGAGTGAAAAATAAAATGTGCTAGGCATGAATGAAATTTTTCTAAGTGAGGTTGATAAAATTTCCACCACTGGCAAACGAACAAAATTTTCTAAGGCAAATTCTCAAAGTGCAAGATGATACAAAATTTTCTAAGGCAAAAATATTTTCTCCCTTAGAAAATACACCTAGAGCCCAGAGTGATGAATTTTCCTCTCAGAGCACCGGCAAATTTTTCAGGGATGAAGTCGGAGATGGATGATAATGCAGGATGAACTAAAATTTCTCAAGCTGGAACAACACAGGATGATCACAGGCAAAGAATGAATTTAATTTGATGAAATAATATTTTCTAAGGTTCAAAATTTAAAAAATTAAATGAACCCGTTCGTTGGGTACCCATGGATTCGAAGCACTCTGAAGAAAATTCTCTTCTGGGTACTGAACATTTGCGATGATAGATGGATTTCTATGTCTTCCGCACTTCGCCAACGCTTTTTCAGTAAAGAATTTAATCAGTGCTCAAATTGTGAATTTTCCTAAGGGAAAATTTAAAATTCTCTAAGGCAAGATGAATAAAATGTGTTTTTCAAAGTGAATTTCTCCGAATGATGAATTCGAAATGAGTTGCCTAGATGATTTTGATTGAATTCTTCAATAATGAATTTTCCAGAGCTGAGGAGGAGTTTTAATTCGAATTCAAATGACAAAGCTCCGGCTAGTGAATTAAAAAGATGAATTTAAATTAAATTTTTTCGAAAATAAATTCAAAAGATGCCAGTCAAAGTCAAGTTTCTAGAAGAGCAAGATTCCTGACGTCGAGAGACAAGTGTCAGAAATACCAGAGAGGGAAAATTCGAATTCTTGAAGTGGAGTAGTGGAAGTTTAATGCACTGGCTAAAATTGGCTCCTTCTAGAATTCGATTTTGAGCTATAAAATGAAGAAGTTTCTCACTTATTTTTTCACAGCTGGGGAAGTCGAATTTGCTCTAAGTGAAGATTGTTGCTAAGAATTGCAGAAGCTTGAAGAGTTCGAAATTTTTGCTAAGTCAAAGAGTTGCTGAGTTGAAGGCGTTGAAAACTTGCTATTGCTGGAGTTCGAATTTGCTGAGGGACGCCTTGAGTGCAAGAGTTGAAAGTTCGAAATATTGCTGAAATCAAGAGGTGTGAACTTGCTGATTGCTGATTGCTGATGTGAAGTACGAATTTATAGAAGTTCAAGTTGCAGATTGGAGTTGCTGATTAGAGTAGTGAAGTCACTGAAGTCTACTTAGAAACCTTTTCTAAGTGTTGAAGTTCGATTTTATTGGAGAAGAAGCTGAGGTTTGCAAATAAGAAAGATGGCTGAGGCAAGGGCGACTGGCAAAGACAATGGTGCATCCAGGCAAGCAGTGATCAAGAAACTGAGCAAAACATTCATGCCAGAATCGAAGTTCATTTCAAAGTTGGGCAAGTTGATAGACACCAACTTGGGCTCCGTCAACCTAGAGACCTTCAAGAACAGAATGTTGGGAATTGGGAGTCATCGGCCTTCGACTACTTCGCACAATATTGTTCGAAGTGGGATATATGCAGCTGTTGGTTTCCCGCTAGCCATTCAATGCTCGGAGCTAATGATGGAGTGCGCCAATTATTATGAGAAGGATCATAGATCGATCATGTCACCAGATGGCCAAGTGCTAGCTAATCTTACTCCTGCAGCCATTGGTGAAGCTTATCCCGGTGCACAGGAACATGGTTTACAAATCCAGAGAGCGAGCAGAGCGAATGTACGCTTCTGCATTCGAGAGATGCACGGAGACAATTAACACTCACTGGATGAGCACTCCCAAGCCTTCTCGTACAAAGCTGCCGAAGCAGATCATAGCGGAGAACTTGAAGCAAGAATACTGTGACCTCATTATGATGCTGAGCAGGGTTGGTGGTTGTGCACAGTCATTTATTTTCGAGCCTTGGATGTTTTACTACATCAATCTCGTGTTAGAAGGGAAGGATTACGTCAATTGGGCCGAGATGATCAGTGATAATTTGCATGAGCAGCTCCTGAGCTTGAGAAGGACGAAGACATTTTACATGAGCTCTTACATCATCTATATGTTGGCTCGTATGACGAAGTACAGAGGGATCTCTTACAAGGAACCTGTTGGTTGTGGCTCCCACCAATTCAAGATCTATGACGCTTGTCCACAATTGCACCTGGAGAGTACTACTCATTACAAGCGTGTCAACGATGCCTTCACTATGCATATCATGAGATTGCTTCAAGAGCGGTTACACCACAGAATCTCGAGGGAGGCCCAAGAATTGATTGAAAGGTATGGGTGCTGGTTTATACAATTTCCGAAATTTTCTTATATTAGGCTGCAAGGTTTTTCATCGTACCCCTATAGGCTGCCTAAGTAGCCAACAGATAGAATTTTGATGTTAGAGATATCTAGGCAATTACTTGCCTATGATAAAATTCAGAAGAAAAAGAAGAAGGGAGGGATTGAATTCCCAGTTGTCATGGGCAACTCGGATGAAGTGTGTCCTTCCATACAGGCAGCTAGAGAAGCTGAGAGTGAACTTCAATTTTATCACTTTTCATATCACACCAGCCGACAGCACTATGATCCACACCATAACATCAAATGGGTACTGTCAGAGGAATTTAAACATAAAGCAAACATTGAGGACTATTGGGCTGATGCAGCGGATGAGATTGAAGTCAGGAAAAGAATGTTCTCTCGGTTACCAATTACTTTGATTAGGGAGTGTGAAGTTGTTCCGGTTCCAGACCAGGTGAACGAGGATATGGACGTTGTCCATTCGGATTATGCAGCAGTGAGAGATACTCCACTCCCACCTCCAGATTGGTCAGAACCTGAGATTGCAGATTTGGACACACTTTCTATCCCGGTCCTGACATTCACTAGGGCATGGGTTGATAGGCGTGTAAGCAGATTGAAGAGTAGGTCAGTTGCTTTGACTTACAATTTGATGGGAGACCACAGGACACCCACCACTGGCAGGAAGAAACAGATCACACGAGGTCCAGAATCCAGAAAGAAAGAGCTAGTTCGACAGGAGCCTGTTTAGCCGGAGCCTCCACGAGTTGCAGTTGAAATGCCCACACCATTGGAGACACGTTCTCCAAGTATACAAGAGGTTTCTTTATTTGCTGATCAGAGGAATGCATTGCATCAGGTGCAAGTAGTACAGGGTAATAATCAGCCTCCACAGAGAGAGTCGGTTGGCCAGAGTCTCAACGCACCTATTAGGGCTGATCAGCAGGATGATGAGGGGACTATTACTGACCCTCAGTTTCAGCAGGAGTTAGAGGCGGCTATGAATGATGATGATGATATAGTTTCAAGGGACACTCAGCCACTTGAGGACGATGAGCCTCGCCAGAATGATATAGAAGTCGAGCAAGTTAGAGAGGTAGAAGCACAGGAACAGCAACCCTTTGATATACAGTACGATGTGCCTGATTGGCTTAAGGATAGAATGAGAAGAAGCCCCAACGAAGAGATTGATCCAACAGTTGAAATGGAAGAATTCTTGAACAAGATCAGTGCACCTCCACAGAAGAAGAAAGCAAGAAAATTTTCAAAGATATCCACTGAAGAGGATGGTTCCCGTACTCTTCATGTAGCTGTGCCACGAGTTGATTGTGACCGAAATGAAGCAGTGCCTGAGAATTATGTGGTCACGACTTTGGAGTTGGGACGCCCCACTGGTGCGCAGATTGTAGAGGAGTGTGATAACTCCTACCTCGCCCTCAAAGATAGGTTATTCAAGAAGGAAGGGAAATACAAAAGGTTGAAAAGAGAACACAAGGCTTTAATTGGATATGTACAGCAGTTGTCTCGTTCTCGAGGGCAGGAGATTCCAGTAATAGAGCCTCCAGCAGAGATACCTAGAGAGTCAATCAGTGGCTTGATGGAGTTAGGAAAAATGGCACAGGAAGCAGACAAGTGGGTCACAGGAGTTCGTGCTGAGACCGAAAAGTTTATGGAGGACCTTGCTTTTGCTTTTCAGCAGGCCTCTAGTATTTTGGCATGGATGGAGGCAGTTGATCATGCTTGGGGTGATGCTTCTATCTATCAAAGCAAGGTAATTCAGCGTCTTGAGGCATTGAGGCATGTTCCGTTGCGGTTGCTGATTGACAGAGGTGTCATTCAGGAGAATGACCGGCGATTTCTCTCGATGGTATTCTTCAACGATCACGGGACGTGGTTTCTTCGACGCAGCACAGGCGGATTCAGCCAGGATACATAAGGCTATGGCCAATATCATTGATGGAGTTCAGAATACTTTTGAGGCCATATTTGCTAGGCGGTTGAATCCAGATGAAGTTAATGTTGATAATTTGAGGGGTAGGTCGCGCTCTTTCTTTCCGTGATGTTGCACTTTGTACAAGATGATTTCGAAAGAATACTTCTACTTTCTCCTCACGATCCGTATAATACGTGACTTTGGTTGCTTTTGGAGAAAAATTCGTGTACAAGGCATGAGCACTGCAGCAGTTAGAGTTTCTACCTAGATTGTGTTCCACCCATTCTCAAATGCAGCTGGAGCCGCATCATGGCCTGGCTGAGCTCTTGGGTGTGCCTTGTATGTAAGGGAGCAGGTCTGAAATCCATTGTTGGACTCCAGGATCTTCTAGAAGACCCATTGTGGGCATTTATTGCCTTCTTTTACTATTTTGGGAGTGAGTGGAAACCCTTGATTCATTTAATGCACCACCCCATTCTGCCTTTAGGAAAAAGGCTGAAGTGGCACGATTCTAGCCACTCTATTAATCGTAACCCTAGCCGTCTTTTGGGACTTGGCTAGCTATATAAAGGGGGGAGTCCCCCTCATTTGTAATTCAGTAGACATTAGAGATTAGATCAGAGTCGGAATTGAGTTAGAGCTAGAGCTAGAGAGTAGAGCATTGTAGACATTTTGCATAATGGATAGTTGAAAGAAAGTTTTCCCTTTGAAAACTTTTGTGGAGATTTCGTTGTGTAAACACTCTTTTCATGATAATAGATCTTTTCATTGATGGTGGAATTCGTCTCGTCATGAATAGCTAGCAAGGTCTCTTCTTCCTTTCGAATCCAAGTAGCTTAATTTTCATGCAAGCATTTTACTTTGATGTGTGGTGTTTTGTTGAGGTAGCTTCTTTCATTCTATACCACTAGCGGCTTGTTGATGATAAGTTCGCCTTGCGTGGTCTACTGGAAATTATCTTGATTCTAACTTCGATTGTGATTTGTATACCTACATGCGTCATTCTGATGGTGTATGTATACCAAATTATAATTTGAACATCTTTTGCTATCCCTTTGAAAATTGCACTGATTTTGCTGAGGCTGTCCGACGTGAGGCTAGGTGAAATACGGTTGAAGTCTGCCAAAATTGAGCTCCACACATCCTGCATTTAGAATAGATTATAAGTTTCTTAGGCCCTATACTCTTTACTTTCTGCATATTTCTGATTAGCTTTAGGAAGACGAACTATATTGCCAAATCATACACGCAAGAATCCCCTTCAAATCATATACCGGCTGCTAACTGCAAGAAGTCTGAACAATCGTGTAAGTCCCCTCGTAAGAACACAGCAATACACATCAGCCAACTGAGTCTATTCGCATTTAAGGAACCTTGGAGTTGAAAGCATGAACTCACTCGCAATCTTAGCATGCTGAATACTTTGTTCAAGAGAGGATAGAGTATCCGTTGGGAAACTTTGTTCTGTGTTGGTGCGGTCTCAAAAACCACGTCAACACACGGCTTCCAAAGCACTTACAAAGTGAAATTGCCTGCAAGCAAGGGCGATTTACTTTAGATAATTCATAGACTTCAAAAAAAATTCTGGAAACTTGCACATATGGTCGCCCTACAAAGGAAAATAGATTGGAACAGTACCCAGAACAATATTATTTCTGTTTCTTGAGTTGTGAGTAAAAACAACCTACAGCCATTCAAACTAGCAACTCTAAAATTGA
>VDFB02021781.1:0-13838 GCA_007258455.2 Sequoia sempervirens
AAACATGGTTATTTCTAGTCGACGTCAACTTTTATATTAAATATTTATCGAAAATAGAAAATAAATTATACTATTTTAATCTAAATTCATTTATCTAGGACATCATTTTTTTAATTTTTTAAAAATAAGTTTTAGTATTTTTCTTGGCATGGTAATCAACCTAATATTTTTGGGCTCATAACCTACTTTTAGTAAAAAATAGAAATAAAATATAAATAATAATTGAATTATAAAATAAAATATATATTTGAAAACTACACTTATGGATTTACAAAAGGGTATTTTTATTTTTATTTTTAAATGTTATTTATATGAGTAGGAGTTGTTGAAACATTAATTTTTTTAAATATTTCATTTTTTTTCTAAATTGGCCTCAAAGTGGTGCTATATATGCATTTAGCCAACAATTTTTGTTGTAAAATTTATGGACATATTTAATTTATCTAGAATGAATCTTACTAGATCATATGTTTGACCAAAATTGATTTTTAGTTATAAATACTAAAATTCACTTGTGCTGATAAGTTGGCCGAAAGTTTGACACAACTTTGTACTTTTATGAATTTGTCTTCATCATCATTAAAACAATTTATATAGTGGTAGGAGATACAAATTGGAAACAAATTTTAACTACTAAAAAATCAAGTTGTTGAAGTTTTGGGGGATAAATTTTTTAATTGCCATCATTTCACTTTCAGCAACTACAAAGATATCTCATTCAAATTCACCATTAAGAGTTAAAATCTAATAAACAATGATCCCACAAGAACAAAAACCTTAGTTTTTTCCTAAACCTTAGTTTTTTCCTACTTTACAGATGACATACTTAATTTGGAACATATATAGAATATAAAACAGAAAATATATTTCATTCGGATTCACCATTGAGAGTTGAAATCTAATAAACAATTATCACACAAGATGACATAATTTCTATCTCTCAGGGAGTTTAAATTTGATTTCCACCTAGCAGTAAAGGAGCCCTATAGAGGGGACACATGAGATGGAGAAGACCAATCCATTCATCTAAGCAACCTCTGTAGAAAATATGACAGCAATTTCTGAGCTTGCAGATCTCATCATCCCCTTCCAAATCGTTCAAAGAGACTACACAGATCATCTCTTCAAGAACTCCGAGAGAAGTGGCCCTTAAAATAATGCCCATGCCACCACTTACATTAGAATCCATGGTGGCAGCTGTATATCATGGAGGAACATACGTGTACTCCTCCTCTGCAACAAATTCACCAACTACTCTAATACCATTTAATAATGAAGAAACCATTTTATAGCATTTAGGATCTTAATAAGACCCAATAAAAGCATATCACAATCATACTCACCCAATCCAATCCCATCATGGTGATCAAAAACCAAAAAAAATCAAGAGTGGCTTTAGAACTTTGAGTGGTGAGATTTTTCTTTTGGGTCAAGGCTTTTACAAAGTTGAAGGATTAAAAGTTCAAGAGTTTGTTTAGAGAAGGAAGAAAGGTACCAACATAGGAACATTCTTCATTTGGAACATAGTAGAAAATCTTTGAAATATCTTAGCCGAAGATTGATTGAATAAAAATTCATCTCCATGGAAATATTGGGATGACAAATCAACAAATTTCTTGTGAAGAGATGTTCAAATGTTTTTCAATAATAAACTAAATTATTTTATTATTCTTTCAATGTTCTTTTCAATTTTGATGATTTGGTTGGTTGTTTTGGAGACCAAAAATTACTTTAGGACTCAACAAATTACTTTACTAGTGGCAAGGAACAAGCCAATAAATTTAACTCATTTAGTGAAGTAAATTGGTATAAAGAATAATAAATATATTATCTTGAATACATAAGTCTATGAAATTTAACTAATTAGATTGAGGCTTCTAATTTTCAAAAAATAAATAGTTTTAAATAGAGACTTGCAAACACATAATCTTACACTAAGGGATTCATACGCTTCAATATTCTTGGTATAAGGTAAGTTAAGATGAAAATAAAGAGGATAGTAGATTTTCCACACTAACTATTGAGTTCTTCTAGCATTGTGAACCAATGAAATATATTTCCCATGGATGATCAAAATATATTTTGAGAATACACTCATTAGGAAAGGCATCAAGAGTAATAAAAAAAGAGGAGAAAGAGCATAGACTAAGTGA
Organism: Sequoia sempervirens; assembly: GCA_007258455.2. Classification (NCBI taxonomy): domain Eukaryota; kingdom Viridiplantae; phylum Streptophyta; class Pinopsida; order Cupressales; family Cupressaceae; genus Sequoia; species Sequoia sempervirens. Next base: position 2,154 of record VDFB02021781.1, read on the forward strand.
TCAACAAAGATTCTCCTTTTATATATATTTTTGGTCCAAATTAAATTAATGCAAACTCCATATGTAGTATCACCCACTTAGTATGACATTTGGATAAGTAAATTTTAGACATAAGATATTTAAGGGGATAACATTTCACAATATTATGGTTCTCAACATGAAGTAAATTTACTGATAAATCTTTTGAATAGTAAAAATAGAAGTTAATGTTATTTTCCAAGCATAGTTTAATGAATCTTATCATCTTAGATAATTTGATACTAATATAAGAAAACAACATATTTTGTAAATCTTCTTTAAATTAGAAACATTACTAAACTATTGTGTTTACTATCTCAAGGGGTTATCCTTTATACAAAAAAGAATAAATTTTCAAAATTGACAATTACCGAGTATTTGATAAAGTGAAAAATATAGCTAGAAAACATGTAATATGAGAATATGAAACAATCTTGCAACATCCTTCTAAATTCAACCATTCAAGGTCATAAACTCTAATTTTTCCATAGTAGACAATATTTTTCTTACACACCTAGATTGTTATTTAAGTATATTCAACACATGTGTTTGATGTTAAATATTTATATTTATTCAATGCTTATGTGATTGGTAGACGTAGATTCTAGTTCTTATATTTGTGAATTTGTAAAACATATTCCTTGCATGTATGCAGTCAAGTCATGTTCCTATATTATGTTGTAGCTCTTTTGGATTTTGGATGTTGTAGGTAAAAATAATTTTTTTTAATATTTTGTATGAATTTATTTGACTTAACATCACAGGGTTTCACTTTAGGGTTTAAATATCTTCATTATTTTTAGGTTTTATATTGTGCATCATTTTTAAGATTCTTTCTATGGTGTTTTTACTATTAATTTCTATTTCATTGATATATGTTTTTGGGCCTAGGGTTTATAAATTATTGTGTCGTCACTTTCGTTTGCTATATTCACCCTTGGAAACCTTTTAGTGTTTTTATCTTCTATCTATTTTCTTACCAATATTTTAATCTATAAAAAGTTATGCATCATTATTACACCTGTTTTCTTCTAGATAATTAGGTTTTAAGGCAACCTATAGAATTACATAGTTTTGTGAAACCTATACCATCCACCCTTGCATAGATCCAAATTAGTACAATTTACATATGGGATTCCCATGATCATTTGTCCTTGGTTTCTATTCATGCTTCAAAAATTATTATTTTTCCTTATTTTTTTGATGCCCTTACAATAGTCATCTATGATTCTCAAATATGGCATACTATTGTATTAATTTTGGTTATCCTTATAGTTGGTAGTGTGAATTTAGTTCATGCAAAACTTAACTTCTATAATTGAATAAACCATTTTTGGGACTCATTAGGTAATATATAAAATTTTCTATTGTCTCTAGTGCTACTTTATTTAGTTAAATCATACAACTTACCTAAATATACATGAAAGATAATTATATCATGGAGTGAATAGAAAAATCAATATATTTGCTCATACAAATTTTTAACAAGATAGATGACAACTAACCAGATGTCTTAATTTTATTCAAAATGGGTAGAAAGAGTAAATGGGAATCACTCATTTAACTAAATGTACAAGACATTCCCAACCAAGGAAATCATTTCTCAAGTGAGGACCTTGAATGGACACCTATTGGAGATGGTATCAACATGGAATTATGTTCTTCAATCCCTCTTGAAAGACTCCCTCACTTTGTCAAAGGTGAAGGTTTACTGGATAGTACAAAAACAACATTTATATGTAAATATCACACAAAGAACAACATAAACCATGCCTAACTACATTGACCTCAGAATCAAGCAACTTTGGGGTCTCAACTAGGACATGACCAAGATTTACTAGGCCAATATCCTCAGTAGGAGATTGACTCCTTGGAGGCACCCCCTTGAAGTTTGGTTTAAACTAAAATTTGAAGATTGTTCTAAAGGAAATCCAAGGATGGATGGTCTTGTTGGTCTGATAAGAGACCAAAATGGGAGGTGTATCAAAGCCTATTGTAAATGCATTGGGCATGCTACCAATGTGGAGGTGGAGTTAATGGTAGCTTGGAGAGGTATTAAGATGTTGAGAGAACTTGGCTTCGACAAAGAAATCATTGAGGGAGATTCTAAATTTATTGTTGACTACCTTAATGGCTTGTTGAGCCCCCTTGGGAAATCAACAAGCTTATTTAGGATTCTAAACATGTTTTCGTTTCTATGGTTGGTTTTTTGGTGTCCCATATCTTCAGAGAAGGGAACAATTATACTAACATGATCTCTAATGTGAGGCTTTCTTACCCCTAGTGGAAATTTTGGAAGATTGATAATATTCTGATTCAAATTAAGGAGTAGCTAGCTAAGGACTAGTTAAGAGGGGCTCACCCTAATTGATGATGGTGCATCTTCTATCTTTGATTTTTGGGTGGCCATTCTTTCTGTGGGATGGGTTGGTTGAATCATGCCCCATTTTGAATTTGAATTTGAATTACAACGTTCACATGATGGTGTGCCACAAAAAACAAGGTCCAACTTAGATGGTGATGTGTATAAAAAGCAATAAAGAGGTGGATTATAGGGTGGATCGTATAAGGTCTTCCTACTTTTATAATTTAACCATATGCATCTATGTGGTTGGGAAGAGATCTAATCATCATTTGATAATGACAAGTGATTTTAAGGGAAAGTTTCTCGTGATCTAGGATAATTCTATTTATAATGGAAAGGTAACTTCTATATGGACTTACACTTTTAAAGTTTTCCCCTTAATGTTGATTATTTAACTATTGTTGAGTACCATGAGGGGAGTCTTTCTAACATGACCATAGATCATATTTCTCCTGATGTCAAGGATTTGAGACTTATTTTAATAATGACTTGTATGTTGTATAGCTCTTTCTCAGTGTATTTGCACATATTTCCTATGCATTTGATGGTCAGCTATCTTTTCACTAGATGTTTGGACCATAAATGGATTTTATTATTCATTATTATCATGTGTAATGGTTGTATACACATAGATTATGGGTACTAGAATAAGATTGGAAAAATTTGGCTGAATTTTTATCAAATCCCCATATCTTGAATAGGACTTCAGTTAAAGAAATTAATGAATCCTTTTTGGAAGTTTAGCAACTTTAGAATTTTTCTAGCAAACATTTTAGCCACTATTATTTTGCTAAATTCTGGTGGTGTATATTATTGTGATAACTATCCCCCTCTTTCCTACTCTTTCTATTATGGTGGTGCGTAATTTTTTTTTGTTTTCCTCTATTACTATATCACCATGGGGGATCCCATGAAGTGATATGAGCTGCTTTCTTGTGTTTCGTTGAGGGAGAGTGTTGAGCTATGGATGCTCTTTGAAAAAGCTGACATATCACCTTTATTCATGGCTATGAGAGGATATAACGACAACATTACTGGAAAACTCTTCAACACATGGAGAGGTGACATAGTCCAAATTGGCATTATTGGGTTTGAGGTGTCCCCTTAGCTGATTATTGCTATTACTGGCTTAGAGTATAATGGTATGAGGGTGTCTAAAATTAGCAATGGCAATTACCATAGGTTTATTGAAAATTTTCTTGAAGGGGAAGAGAAGCTTGAGAGGTGCTAGAATGGTTATGACAAGGAATGACTCTTGACCCCTTGTGGGGTGGCCTGTGTGCACATCATAAAATATTTTACTTTGGGGGGAAGGTACACAACAATTCATGGGTAGTGATGGAACCCTCAAAAAAAATTTCTTGGTTCCATGTTAAAACCCTTATTGCACTAGGATATAGGGTTACAATCTACAAAAGATTATAGTATTCTATTAGGCCATGGACTACCTATTACCCATTGACAGTTATTTTAATGTATCTTTAGTCATTTGTTGTCATCGGGTAATCGACCCTTCTAGCTTAAGTTCAGACCTTTCTATTTTATAAAATCATCTAAGGATCTTTGAGCCCCTACAACTTTTTAGATTTAATAACTTAGAAGTTTTCAAGTTAATTGTTGTCCTAGGGAATCCCCCTTTTTTAAAACAACTAATAAGCACGTGCTTAGAAATTTCCCACTTATGTCGTAATGACCTTCATAGTTGTGTCACTCATCACTGATTTAGTCATTCATTCATTTTTTGAATTAGGGATGAGCAATGGATTGATTTTTTTCCTTTCACATCGCTCATCGCTAATGGCTTTTAAGTTTTTGAAATTGTAATAGCAATGAGCGATACTTTTGTCTTTATGTTTTAATCACTCATCATGTATGGCCATGAAAATATAAATTTGTAATTGCAATGAGCAATGTGATCGCTTGATCGTTGATACACTTTGAATGTAAAATATCACATCAGCGATAAGCAATGAACATTACAGAGTTGTAAATCTTTTATCACTAATTGCTTGCAAAATGTATGACGAGAATTAGCGACATGAACAAGTGCCATATGTTATAACTCCATCACTCATCACGGATCTAATTTAGAACTTGAGTTGTAAATTGGCGATAAGCAATGAACGTTCCTTAAAAAATTTCCTTTGCTAATATGATAGGATCATATGAGTTATGTCTTTTATTATGTTTGTTTTGTATAAGTGGGTGATCCCACAATAATGGTTTACAATTTTTGGCCAAAATGGACGCTAAAATTATTATTTTTAACTAAATCTTCACTTTCAGGCACATATAGTAGCTAAACCATGAGGAATTTGAAGATGATGCAAACTAGAGTTTCATGACATTTTCTATTTTTATTTTTTAGACTGCATGAATTGGGTAGCATGACCCTCTATAAACTACAGTGTGTCTGGTAAACTTTTTAATGTGACCGTGCGACACACCCTCTGGTACCACGGGGGTGGGGGGGACTGGGAACCCTCATAGCCTTGAGCCAAACCTCTTGCAACAAGAAATATTTAGCCAACCAGATCTAGGGCCAGACCTAGAATTTCATGACATTTTGTTTATAGATTCCAATATATATTTTTTTTGGAGTTATTATTGCAAGAAGTTGAGACAAAAAGTGGAGATGTTTTTCACGATTTTTTAGGAATTCAATACATTTGACCTTAAAATTTGAAGCACTTACAAATGAAATCTTTAAAAAAGTCACTGATCATAAAATTTAGTGCTCGGAGTCTAGTTTCCAAATATGTAATTTATTTCAATACCCATATTATACAAATTGAGTTTCAATAGGCCTTTATAAAAACCATTATTTAAAAGTCACTTTTTTTAACCATACCATGCACATCTACGACATCCATATTTTGACTTAAATTATTGTATTTTTCTTAATCCTTTTTGGAAAATATTTGTGACTCACTGAAGCTTGTCCTTGATAATTTTTTGTAATTTTTTATTGAATATTTCTTTTTTTGTTAATTTTTGTGGAAAATTGTTGTTTTTCAAAATTGTCATGTACAACGTAAATAAGAGATGACCAAACTTATCATTTTTGTTTTATTTTTTAAATTGAAAGAATTGTCTAAAGTTTGTTCTTATTACCAATTTGCTTGTCAAAATGTTATGTTGATCAAAAGTTATTAAAATAAGTAAAAACCGATATTTAAAGTTTATGGACCAATTTTATTAGAAATTAATTGAAAAATAGAAAAAATAATCCAATTGTAAAACAAATTACATATTTAGAATCTGCATTGTCTCATCTAAAATGGGTTTTAATTTTTTCAAAAAATTCTGCAAAAAAAGTCGTCAACCATATGTCTAAAGTCGGTATTTTTCTCTGACATTGTTTGGACCTTCAACTTGCAGGTCAAACCAAGTTGAAGGCCTAGGTTTGGATTTCCAATGCTTTTCCCAAACCAAAATCCTAGGAAAAAACCTGACCACAAAGCTAATAGAAATTCAAATTTTTTAAAAATAGGATGGAGTGGCATAAAGGCAGATCTGTTTGTTTATAATGGATCTCGTTTAATCGAGGATCTTGTTCACATGAATTATATGTTAGAGATCATTGGGAATGGGATCTGTATTATAAAGCAGGGATCTCATTTTCCACCCAGCGGTCCCACGTTACGAATACTTGGGAGGAAACGGGATCTGGTGCATGACAGATCCCATTTCTTTTATTTAAATTTACTACAAAAAATTACTGTGAAGTCTACAACTTCACATGTACGACCGAGAGCAGTAAAAGTAAACTGTTTTTCATGAGCTGTTGTATTTATAGGTGGTGAACTTGATTTTTAGTTGATTTTATCAAACAAGGCATCATCTACACCATTTTGAAGTGGAATTGTGTTATTTTTGTGCTTGTTTCGAGGAACAAAAGGTCTTCAATTTGCAATATGGATCAGATTTTTCAAAGGAGGCACAGAAAACAATTTTTAAGTGGGTGAAGCTGCTAGTTTTCTACTTGTTTTTGAGGGAACACAAAGAGGAAGAATTTTGTCCTAATAGAATTCAACTTACAATTTGGATTAAGTATTTTGAAGAATTTCACTATTAATATTCATTTGTGCTTGAGAATTTTATAATCATCGAAGATAAAGCTCGTAATAAGAGAAGGAAGACATTGACTCCTCAAGAAGTTGAAGAAAATAGAGAGAAGGAGAGACAAAGACAGAGAGAAATAACAATGAGAATGAAATCAATGAATGATGGTGGAGCAACCAATTCCACAACTATTGAAGATGAAAACATTGAGGATACCATAGTTGTAGATGAAGCTAATTTGCAAGGAGTCAATTTGGAGAAGAATGTGATTATACAAACAAGTCCTACTATGTCTTCAAATCCCTCTTTGAATGCTATGGAGAATGTTTCAATATGCACAAATCCAAGTACTTCTTCAAATCCACATGTTATTGAAATGGTAGATTTGTATGTAGAAGTTTTACAAGATGCTGGACTTAATGATGTTGACATTGATGATATTCAGAGAGATGAAACTTTTATAGAATTTTTTTTTTGAAAATAAAAAAGAAGAAATATTCCATTGAAAATCAAAATCAAAATGATCATTTTTCTTGAAAAGAATGAAAACAAAACTTGTATTTTGATGAAAATGAAAATGAAAATGATTTTTTTTTTTTATGAAAATGAAGATGAAAATGTAACTAAAAATGCAAGATGAAAATCCTAGAATGTGATGTTAGATTGTGAAAATACTGTGTTTAAAAATTGGAAGGTAGATTGTTTTTCAATGTTTGGTCAAATTTGGAGGAAAATAAGAGCACATACAAATAGAATATACACCAAATTCTTTTATCCTTAAAAAAATTGCATTTCAATGTCAACTAATGATGCAATTGATGAGAATGCAAAAAATGAGGAAAGTAATGAAAAGGTTAGGATTTTATGTTAAACCAAAAAGAAAAGATCAATCATTAAAACATGTTATGTCTACTATTGCTAGTGCCATTAAATCTATTGGGAAAAATAGTCAATCTAAAGATAAAAGTGCAGCAAGAAGAGCTATAACAACTACTATAGTTTATAAAGCAACTTTGAATAAAAGAATGGTAAGAAATATTAGTAAAGTTTTAAAAATACATCCTAAAACATTGCTAAGAGTGGAAAAAAGAAGAGAAAGTAGAGAAAATGATCCTATCAATCAATTTGGAGTTTCAGTGGACAACTACCGAGGTCTGATATAAAATTGTATGTTGAAATTAAATCTTTGATCAAAAAATATTGGCATAATAATACTAGGGTTTCATCTAATGTTAGAGATGTTATAAAATTAAGGGTGGGGTCCAAAGTTCGTGATCTTCACCAAAAAACCTATTAGATACAACACAAACTTAATATTATAGAAAATTTTGTAGCGATTCAGTGCTACCTTGTAATATTAAAATAAGTCAAAGGTTTTTTGAAAAATGTAAACCCTGGTATGTAAAAATTAATAAGCAATGAATATTTTGTAAAATAGATGTTCAATTTCATTATTTTTATGATGTTTTTCGATATATACATTATACCTTGCATACTAACATGATTATATAGGATTGTGGTATTGATATGCCACTTGAAGCAATAAGAGAGTTTATTTCAGGTTAGTTTTGTGAAAAATCTAATGATAAATTATTTTATTTAAGTTCCTGTATTTTTGGACAAGCATTAACTATGGAAATCTTTCATTTTTAAGATTTTTTTTTGCATGAAAGTGTGGATCATGATTTTGGACAACAATTAGTAGATGTCAAAAGATTTAAGAATGTTCACTATTCTTTAAAAGATGGAAAAATAGGAAAGTGTTGTGGTTTAGTTATAGAAAAAGTTAGTGTGCATGCATTCATGAGTGAATTAACAAAATAAAATTGTACCAAAATATGTCATGCACTCTAAACATGCTTGATGGCTTGATGGAAAATTTCATGCATGTAGAAACACATTTCCAATTGGTAATATACTTTCAGTGGTTGATTTTGTGGAGAATTATACTCTCACTCCACAAGAGGAAATTCAATATCAATATTATAATTCAGTGCAAGTAGCTATGTTTATCCATATTGTTTATAGACATGTAGATGATAGCACTGAGGATGATATAAATTTTTTGATGGAGTATCATTTTTATTTGAGTGACAATCAGTTACACTCGTTAGAATTTGTTCAATATTGTTTCAGTATATTTTATAGAAATTTAAGAGAAAGAGGAATCCAAATGAAAGAACACTTCATATGGCCAGATAATTATATGAGAGAGTTCAAGAATGCTCGAATGTTCTATTGGTTAAGTAGGGTTCACAAGGAACTTAATGTCCAACTTATATGGAGTTTTTTTTAAGTTGGGCATGGTAAAGGAGAACATGATGGAGCTGGTGCGTGTGTTAAATGAATTCTTTCTAGAGAAAAAATAAAATTTGAGGATTTAGTAAAATTTAAAAATGCACATGAGATTGTGAATTGGTGTAATAGAAGATTATCTGCACCTGGTTTGAGTGATTACTAGATACAATTCATTGATTCTTTTGGTTGGTGGAAGAAGAGAACATTGTACCTAGAGTTGATTGTGAGACAATCAGTGGATCTACTAAATGGCATTCATTTAGGAGTGCGACAACAAGCACATAGACTATTTGGACAAGGGAGCTTGCATGTTTTTGTCAGTTTTGTATCTTAGGAGATTGGGAAGCATGTGAAAATACAGAATGGGTTGAACAATGGGAGCAAAGATCATTGACACTAGAGCAAAAGCACATAATCAATATGAAAGAACTATTGAAGAAAATGATCAAGTATTTGCATCTAAAGATTATGACTGTGTTTCAGACCTTGTACAAGAAGGTAATTTTAATTCAATTTATTTTATTTTATTTCACTTTAATATTAAGTTATTTTGTAATACTAAATTATTTATATGGATATGCACAAGTTATTAGAAATCAAAATTTTTGTTGGTGTGATGTTGTGCACTTGGGGGAATGAGAAAATGGGAATATTGGTTAGCTCATTGTGTGGAAACTAAACATAAGTTGTTAACACCTCGAGAAGATGATGATGGCTTTCATTATCCAACAGGTACGATGATCCCCTTAAGACACCTCCTTAAGCAAATTTTGATAACAAGTTTTAGATCTCCTTAAGTAATTTTTTAGAACAAGTCTTTGATCCCCTTAAGAAAATTTTGAGAACTTATTTGATGATGGTTTTGAACATGTTTCCAATAGGATCAGTGGTGGTTGTTGGCACTTGGATATGAAAATATTTGAGAAGAAAGAATGGTCTACCTGCATTTGAAGACTATGAAACACATAAAAGATTATACATTATTCACATTTGGTGGTGGCAATAAATATAAAACTATAGTGGTATCGTGGAAGACCTTCAAAAAAAGTGCTATGGTAAATTTCTATGGAAGAGCATGAGGCAATCATAGATGCATTGCAAAAAAGAGAGGATGCAAATGGTACAATGGATTAAGTAAATACAGGTAAATATAGTTTTGATTTTATTTTTTCCTTTTAAATACATTAAATACATGTTTCAACATTGGTCAAGTGTGTTATTAGTTGAAATTGATTTAAATTGTTCTTTTATATATCCTTAAGGCATAATCACACAAAGGATCTAGTCTATGCAAATTCAACGTAGACAACATGGAATACTTGGTAAAAACAATTGTTAGTAGTTAAATTATATTTAAATACATGTTTTGATTTGCATATTATGTATTGCTTGTACATTAATAGTTAAAATTAATTTATTGTCATGTTTTGTATCCTTAAGGCATCATTGCATTGATCTCATACTTTGAAACAAAAAGGAGAGGATGCCTAGATTCAACCTACAAACATGTGTGGAATACTTTTAAATGCAGGTACTTGAGTTATGTACATATAGATAGTTTTATATAAATTAAAATATGTATGTTTTGATGATTTCATTGATATTGCTTGTACCTTTTTGATATCAGGTGGTGTGAAGACCTACTACATTCTAACCATGAGTTTGAGATGTTCTTGAGATGGCATATCCAAATTTTGTAAACATCATTTTGAGATGACATATATGTACATACATACTTACAAAATTAAACATACTCTATGTACTTCTATGTATCAAATCAATATTCTATATATTTTGTTTGTTAAATATGAATGTTTTCCTACTTTGAAACTTTATGTTTATGTGTATAATCACTAAATATTATGCATACATTATTGTTAAATCAATTATATCCTTAAGATGTATTATGACCCCTTAATACATCCCCTTAACACACCCCCTTAAGACCCCTTAAGACATCCCCTTAATTTGGGCATCCCTTTAAATGTGGAAGGCTTATAGACATCCCCTTAAGATGTTCTATTTGTGACATGCGGGTATCCCCTTAAGATCCCTTAAGACATCCCCTTTAGGCATTGTTGTGACCCACGATGAACGTCCTTAAGACGTTCTGTTATGACCCTTTTGAACCTCCCCTTAGAGAGACATGCTGGAACATTTATTATGACCCTTTATACATCCCCTTGAGACCATACAAGATGGCTCCCTTAATTAACACGTTCTATTATACATATGACCTTTAGACATCCTTAGACCCCTTAAGACATGTCCCCTTAGTTAACCGTTCTATTGTTGAATTTGTCCCCTTAGGACCCCTTAGGAAGTCATCCCTTAAGATGTGTTATATAACCCCTTAAAGACATCCCCTTTGAACACTAAGATGTCATTGTTGTTTGAAAACTTTTATAAATTGTTAGAATAGGCATTGGCATTTATATTAGTGTTATTAATGCTTTTATTCTCTAATCTTCTATGGTATTGTTTGTTTGCTTAAAGGTGTCCTTTCTAGTATATGTAGTGATTACAGCTTTGTTTGTAAGTGTGTTGATTTGTTGATTATTTATTATTGATTGATGTGTGGACAAGTTCATTGGTAATTAATAAGCTATTTATTGAATGTGTACATATAATATATATCATGTATGAAATCCCACTAAATTTGCAGTATGAAATATTAAAATGTCTATATATTAATCCATGTGTAGGATGCTAAATTTCACATTAATGAATTTCTATATATTAATGTCTTGACTATGAACATAAAATGCATAAATGTACGTGTAAATTAAAATTTCAAACAATAATAAAGTCCATAATTTATGTAACATATTAAGTGCATGAAACCAATATATTAAGCGCATGAAATAAAGTCCAACAGAGTACATGAGAAACAAGAAATATATTCCATGATATAAACAAATATAACACATAAAATCACA